>CAWLAL010000235.1:0-27109 GCA_963854785.1 Vaccinium vitis-idaea | reverse complement strand
CCAGGTTGCTCTGTTTCAGGGCAATGCGAACAGGAAGGACAGTTCGCTTGTCGAGACGGGAGCCCTTTGTCCAGCCGTGGGGGATGACATCGCGCTGCTCGTGGACCTCGTGGGTAACGACCGCGGCGGCTTGGGAAGGCGAGGCCAGAAGCAAGGCAGCTCCGACGCTAAGCACCAACACGATCGCAAGACGAGACCATGTACGAGACTGCATTGCGGCGAGCATAGAGGGTGAAGTAGAATGGGAATCGAGAGAGGGGATAGAAGGGGGGTTGAGTAGCCCAGCCCGACTGGCATTTAAGAGCCCTCCTTATCTTTCTTCCTTCTCCTGTTTCGCACATAGATTTCCTCCATGGAGAAGTGGTATCTGGAAAGCCACATGAAAGGGCCCACCCCACACGAGAAGAAAGATGCAGGCTGGGCCAGACCGGCGGGGCGGCCGCTGTGCCCCTAGTCGTGCGCATCGCACCAAAGACTACCAGCGGAGCGCAAGTCCGTCCGCTGCACTTTATCTGCTGCTTACGTTCTAGAGTGTCATTTTAGATCACATGTCCCCATTTATTAATGCTATATAGTTTAATCTATGCACGATTAAGCATCGAGGTGCTATTGGAACGAGGCAGCACCGACACAGGCAAAGCTTTCCATTACAAGTCCAGTGGAGCTAGGCGCGCACCTCGTCTCCTGGCCTTATCGCCAGGTGCTAAAGTTGCTCTTCATGTATCTCTGGCAAGCGAGACTTGTCTGGTGTCTCGATCTCCGCGGCGACTCGTCGAGATGAACGGATCTTGCGATTAAGCTGATGACTGGACGCGCTTTTCCTCTGCCTCCCGCTCTGCTAGCTTTCTTCTTCGGACTTGTTCTAGTGTTCTGTCCGTGGAGTTGCCATACTCTGAAGTGCCATCGGACCGCTTCTCCAGGATGTTTTAAGCGATTGCACCGATCGCAATGTTGCAATTGCCATCATCGGATATTTCGCCGCGTATCTTGAGGTTCAAGGACGCCGCAACGCCAGTCCCTGACGAAGACAGAGACATGCATGATCATATAAGTACTTTAGTCAGAGCCACTCGAGTATTGGATAAGAATACAGACTCATTGAGATACAAATGCAAGTCGGCATTGCGCAAATCCGATTCGGAAGGGTAAGGTACAGCAGACATCTGTGACAGATTGACAAGCAACCCGTGGGAGAGGCGAGCGCTCGTTGCATTGCAGAAGAGAGCCAGAGTGTCCTGTCCACATGTACATCTTGCCACTAAGAGAAGATGCACTACTAAAGGCAGCGTAGAGTAAATACGTAGAACAGACACTGGTCTGGCTTCACGGGGCAATTTCAATTGGCTTTGATACCTCGCGCTCGTCTCTTTTTCAGCGCAACTCTTCTGAGCTCGTGCATCGTCAGTCGCTCGTGGGCATGCAGATCCCAGTCTGGCAGCTTGTGTGCCCACTCTGGCTTGGCGGAAAGAGCCATGCTCCGCAAAGGAGGTCCATAGTCGTCTATGCTCAGGCCTAGCGAGTGGAACGAAGGAGTAGATGCGTGCAGAGGTGGCACGTAGACGTCTGTCCGTGTCGTTTCCTTGCCCTTGATGCCTTGCTTGAGAACTGCCTTGATCCGCTCTGGCTCGTCTTTCTTCAGCCTGGCAAGCAAGTCTAATCGCTGCTTCTCATACTGAAGCCGGTCTTGCAGCTCTGCTGGAAAGGACGTCATGGATCCATCCCAAATGGCCCGAAGGCAATGCGCCTGCACATCACTCGTCCAGAATGGTATCCGAGTCGGACAAAGATTGATGAATGCCAATGTGGAAGCTCTGGCATGCAGAAACTGCCAGTAGAGGTGGGGGATGCGTGGAACATTGTCTGTCGTGTTGAATGCTGCCCCTTCTGGCGGAGATGTGAGCGGCCTCCATAGTGCGTCGAGCGACGAAGGCGAGGCAAAGTCCCAGCGGTGCATCTGGTGAGAAGCAGGACGCAGCAGCGGCAGCTCACTTGCAAATGGCCGTCTGCTGAGAAGGTGCACAAAGTCGATCTTGCCAACCTGGTAGCCAGATGCGAATATCACTCGGTCGATATCTCGGAGAACAGTGCCATCGATCAGCTCGACGTTGACTTTGTTGCCCTTTGGCAGTACGTCGAGGCTCTTCAAGGCGGGCACGTCGGCAATCATTGGATCAGTCAGACTGACAATGTAGTCCCACGCCTTGTGACGGGCAACACGATAGACTGGCTCATGCTGTCCCTGCTCGCGTAGACTTGCCAACTGAGCGGCTATGTCGTTGCCTGAGTTGGCATTGCCTACGACGATGATTCGACTGTCCTTTCCGTATCCCTCTGGACCGCGATACCACTTGCAGTGATCAATCAGCCCATTTGCCTTGGCTTCTTCCAGGCCAGTGACGTTGGGCAGTGTTGGTACGTCGGTCCAGCCGACTGTCAGGACAATGGCATCATAGTACTCCGTCTGCTCTACTTTGCCGCCATTGCTCCAATCTCGAAGACGGACGGCCCACTTGTTTTCTCCCTCTTGCTCTCCTGGCAGCTCTCGCGCCTCGACGCACTCGATGTTGCACCGAATGTGCCTTTGCAGCGGGCGAGCTATCAGTTCCAGATAGTCTTGTGTCTCAGCAAGCGTCGGAAAGGGATCGTCGGCATCTGCTATTGGTGGGAAAGGTGGTCCCCCAGCCAGTGTCAAGAAGCGAGGGAGCACATTTCCTCGCAGACCAGCATAGGCAGGCGACGGCCAGTAGGGAGTTGATGTTGAAGCAATCGCGTTTCCATTCAGCTGCCCTTCTGCCTGCCCTTCTGTCTGTCCATCAGTGTGCCCATCGGTGTGCCCGTCTGAGTGCTCTTTCGTGTGTGTCTTTGGCGAATTTGAGAAGTGGACTGGCCACTGCCCGAATGAGCTCCCGCCTGGACATGCCTTTTCCCTCTGCGCTACATCATCGTCCAGGTACCAGACGCCGCCTATCTTGTCTCTCCGCTCGATCAAGACCACCTCCTCAAACGGGCTTGCATCTGCGTCCACGCCGCCCTCTTCGACTAGTACTCGGAGTGCAGCCAGACCTGCCGCCCCTCCTCCAATGATGAGAATCCTTCTCGGGCGGGGTGCAAGCACGTATGGAGCGGGATCAGGCTCTGCCATGACTGCACTCCCTTGCTCTCTGCTGTCCAAAGCCCAAGGACAGGGTGACTCTAGTCGAAGCTTTTCAGACTTGAGTACTTCTGCAACAAAAAGGGGGACCGCCTCAGGGCAGACTGGTTCAACTGCGGCAGCCAGCTGTAATGTGCCAGCGTTTGGTCATTGCTGGACCGCTGTCCCAGACTTGTATGTCACTCTCGCACCTTGCTGGGGGGCTGCTGCTGCTAATGTGGGTTTATATCCATGCGAGGCAAAGGACGCCAAGATTCTTCTTGGTCTGTGCCCGGTGACCTGTTCGGCTTACGTAAGGGAAAGGAGCCTTCGATCATGGCCCCCAGTCTTTGGCCAGCATACTGCAAAATACTTGACCTTTTTGCCCGCCCACCCTTCGCTCGACTTGTTCCAAGCCACTCGAAGTGATACTGGAGTGCTAGTAGTAGGAGAGTATACAAGTGGTGCCTTTGCTCGCGCTCGTCTGCTCGTCGGTCTATCTCTGTCGGCTCATTCTCGCCCAGTCTACAGCCTTCTGGTGCCCTTGACGGTCTACGCCGTGCTCTGTCAGCTTCTCGGTCTTGACCCTGCGAGCTCAAGCTTTTCCTGGCCTCTGCTTATTACGCTCTAAACTAGACAAATTTGCCATCTTCTCGCTCGGAGTGCTGCACCTTGCTCCCTTCGTAGCGGGTACTTACCTGCTCGGTGCGTCCTTGGTCCATGCTCTTCCCAGAAGAAGGTTACTCCCAGTCCTCAGGTGTTTCATAAGTAGTTACTCGTCGCTCCCTCGGAATCTGTTCGGCTCCGTACAGTCCGTGCACTCGGGCACTACTCACTTGCTGCGTGCTCTGTGACGACGTGCTGCAAAGTTTACCATCGCATGTACGGGTATATAACAAGCTGCCAAGACAGACCCTCGACCTACCCCTCACACTCCTTTTTCTCGTCGACGTCGACCTCTATTGCTGTTCTGGCTGGACAACAACAAGCTGCGATTCATCGACGCCTGTCTTTCCTACAATCAAGAGCCCTCTTTCCGACTAAAATCGACTCCTGGACACTCTTTGTCAGGAATGCGCTTCTCTGCTACTTTTATCGCTGCCGCTGTTGCATGGTGTGTGTTGCTGTTAGTATAATGTAGCTGCAGACTGCTTCTGACAACTGCCTCCTCCTTTTACTGATCCCCTCTAGCATGGCCGTTGCCCCATTTTCGATGCAACGTCCAGTCTCTTCCAGCATCACTTCTCCTCAGCCGGAAGTACGACAGCTTGCTCGTCCTCAGCCTGGCGACTATAACATTGACCTATTTGAAAAGAGATCTCCGGCTGGTCGCACCATAAGTCAAGACGGCTCCCTCAATATCGCTCAAGTGCGAGCAAATCACGTTGCACACGCAGCAAATGCAGACAATGGTGCAGCCTTCAGAAAGTGGAGCCGAAGAGTCGCGGCTATTGATACTGGCAAATCAAAGCTGGCCTTCAAGGAAGCGGCTGCCTACGAGCACAAAGAGGAAAGAACGGGCGTGGACAAGCAAGCGCAGATAAGTGCCTGGTCAAACTTTGCAAGAAGCAAGCCAAGCTGAGCTCCGGAGGCTACGGCGCTAATACTTTGCCTGTATTCGTGCTGAGACGAGCGCTGAAAGCATTTCCAGTTCGCAAAAGCGATGTTAATGGTCGTCGTTAAAGAGAAAGTGCGAGCTGACAGAATAGTGCAATGCCACGCGGCCGTCTGTGCGAGATTTAAGAATATAAAAGCTTGCTGAGCTCTCCCTTCACTGCATGCATGATCTGGACACCACAACCCGACGGGCAGAGGCGCATCAATGGCTGAGTTTCTCGTAGGGCATTGAGCAAAACAGCAGATGGATCCGGCTACTTATCTCTCTCAGGGCAAATTCCATCGATCAATCTTTTGTGAAAGGACCCAAAGCAGGGTCACGTTTGCGCTGATCGGGGAATGGAGCGAACCTCACCACCATCACTACCCTCGGCTATCATCACGCAACACTGATGAAGGCGACGGGTCCGTCATCCTGTATGTTCTCCCGTCTGGCTGCTCGAGGTATATGGGCGTCCTGCTCGATGGCATTGTAGCTTCCCATGGTATTCGTATGATTGCAGTTGACCGACCTGGAGCGGGCGGAACCGCTTCCTGTCCCGGTCCTGATCGGATGAGGACTGCAACAGAGCAGACGATTAGCGTGCTGGAGGCGCTTGGGTATGGACACACCACTGGCAGAATCAGCATTCTAGCCCACTCAATTGGATGGGTCTATGCGCTGAATCTGCTGCTGGAGAGACCTGGACTGTTTGACAAGCGCACTCGGATCAGCTTTTCATCTCCTTTCGTGCCGACTCATTGTTCAGGCAATACCATTCTCTCCCTCCTGCCCAGGAGCGTCGTAGAGCTGACACCGTCTGCCAGCACTCTGCTGCAGATGTGTGGCAAGACTGTTGCATGGTCTGCTGGCGTTGGTCAAGATCTGGGGCTGCTTAGTACCGGGGACATGAAGGCCAAGAACGACGATGAAATCGCAAAGCAGAAGAACAAGGACGAGCGTATTCGCGAAAAGAGTAAAGCTCGTTTTGCCGCTGCCCGCTTTCATCCGCCATATGAACCGCATCTCTCACTAGGGCTGGAAGCATGGAAGACGTCGACTCCGCCTGCCAGTGCTCTTCATCCCAGGACAGGCCGATCACTCAAAGATGGCGAGACGCTCCTTTTCGAGTACTTTGTCTCGGAAGGAGGTGTCCGAGCAGCCACCGAGGACTTTCTCTTCTGTCTGGGAAAGGTCGAAGGGATGGACAGTTCAGCATTGGACCAGTGGATGGAGGCAAAGCTGAAGGAGGTCGCAAAGCACTACGGACGAGCCAATGCAGATTCGTCTACTGGGCTACGCTTCCTCTTGGTTTGGTGCGAAAAGGACTTTCTGATTCCTGCAAAGGGACGCACCCATCTCAACCGCTTGTTTGAGAGAGTCGGTCTCGAGACTGAAAAGTGGGTCATGGCGGATGGCGGCCACGACGCCGGCATTGTATCGAGGCAAGTCATGGACGCTGTTCTTATTTACTTGGCGGGTTCAGATTGAAGCACAGAGCCAGATGAAGAAGCCACATGGAAACAGCTCGATCAGCCAGAGTGGAAGACTAGCCGTCCAGGGGCAGCCGGCGGTTACTGCCTGTCCGCGGAGCTCCTGCGTGACGCTAGTAGAGTGCTCCCCGTGCCTAAATCTGTTTGGAATGTCGAGATTGCCCCTCGCGTTCTTTTCTGTGATTTAAAGCTGAGGCGTTTCCGTTGGCCCCTCTATTCTCGCCCTCCTTTCCGCCATCCCTGCTCGTTGTGTTTCGTTTGCTTCGCCAATATTGTCAAGATGCAAATCGCCCTATTCACCGCTGTGGCTGCTGCTTTCCTAAGCGCTGCCCCTGCCCTTGCTGCCGACTACAGACAGCTATTCAACATTCCCGGCGGCAATGGCGTTGCTTTCTGCAAGAGCTGGAAGTGTGACTGGTGAGTCTTTTGCAGTGATGCAGGTACCTTTCATTGACCCCTCAGCGACGCTCTCCTCCATCTGGCAGCATCAACTACACTCCCAAAGCTCAGCTGACCTTCCAGGGAGCGTACTGCGAGCCTGGCAATTATCAAGGGCAAAACACCAACACCCAAGCCTTGGCTTTCTGCACGTTTGTGTCTGACTCGTCCTTCATGCCATCCGTCTCACTGACACTTGATGCTATCTCCTCGCCAGCTTTGCGGACAGCAGCAATAAGGTGACTACAATCAACAAACACATTTCTGCAGAGACTGGTGCTACTGCTGCGTAGGATATTCGAGTCTCTAGAAGAATGTAGGTATTAAAGACGCTCACAATCAAAACCATTTCCTACTTATTGAGCAATGGCCACCAACACTGCATTTGCGTGATTGGTCTACTACTGTACGAGCAAAAGCTTTTCTTACGTGACCAATGCTCGAACGCTGTCATTATTGCTTGTACATGAGGAGAGATGTATACATCATCTACTATTTACACTTGTGTGCTGAAGATGATGGGTGCTGGATCGGAGAAGTACACCTTGAACGGCCCTAAACTCCTTCTATTGCTGGATGGACACTGTCGTGTTGAAGTATTGCAGCGTGATACCACCCGAGGCGCCTACCTGTCCGAATACAGCCACTGCTAATGTCTGCTCGGTAGCACTCGACGTAAAGTCGGACAGGGTGATGGGCACATTGAAGCTGAATCTCTCGCGTGGGATGTTGGTGATGTCGACATTGGCAACGGTTTCCGAGCCAATGGTGTTTGGGTAGAGCGTTTCCGCGGTCAGGCCAAACGCAGCATAGTATTCTGTCATTTAGATGGAATCAGGCTTGGACTCGACACGGCCGACTTGAAGAAGACTCACGTTCATTGTTGCTCGAGCTGACTGTAGTTGTAAAGGTGACGTTGAATTCGGTATTGGCGGAAATTGGACCATCGGGACCACTGAAGGCCGTGATTGTGGCGGCAGCTTGACTAGCCAATGCTAGTGCTGACACGGTCAGAGTGGCGAGAGAGAAGCGCATTGTTTGGAGTGGATGAGGTATGGAAGACGAGGAGGATAATTGGTAGTGGGTTGGTGAAGAAAGAGGTGAGCATGTTGGCCGAATGGCTGCCGTTTTATACCTCTGCTGGAGCTGTGGAGCTTGCAATGATTTCGTTGCACGGCATCGCACACCACCGTCGCACCTTGCAATGGCACTCTGGTGCTCTGTCCTGGCCATGACTCTATCATGACGTCTTTGGCGCCGGTTCTCCGACGCGCACAACGCCCACTCGAAGCGGCACGCATTCCATTGTGGCGACGGGGGTGGAGGTCCGCTGATTTCGCCGTCATCGAATCTAAGACTGTCCTAATTGCCGGCGGCGTTTACACCAGGAACCAAATCGGTCCTAATCGGGTCGTTTTCGCCACTACGGAGAACAGCCGCATCTTGGATAAGACTGTCCTAATCGCCGGCGGCGTCTACATCAGGAACAAACATTATCCTAATCGGGTCGTTTTGCGCACTCCCGAGAACAGCCGCATCTTGGACTAGAAGAGATAGTGCAGAGCAAACGTGCATTGTCATTAATGTGTACATCTGTTTCAAGTGGCACGTTCATCGGCCAATCATCATGCCTTCAAAGCGTAGGTACTCCGGACACGAAGTCGGTCGCCCTTCCACCACAGTAGGATGGGAATAGCAGTCAGCCCAAGCAAGACGCCCGCCAGAATGGAAAGCGAGCCTTGAAACGTCACGCGGTGAATCATGAACAGAGTGAGCAGAGGTGCAATGGAGGCCGTCAAGAACTGGCTGACGAGAGGGCAGGCCAGGGCCGTCTGTGCGTCCTTGCCGCTGGGGGGGACAAGTCGGGTGAGCATTGCACTGCTTCTGCCTCGACGCGAAGACTCACTATGTGTTGGCAAGGTAGACGTTGAGGTGGGTGTATGTGACGTTGGCGCCAAAGGCAAAGACGATCATGCCAACCATGGGTGCGGCCCAGTGAACGTTGGTCATTGACCCAGTCCAGGCAAAGAGAAACAGGCCGATTGGAATCAGGATGCTGCAGAACAGCCCATCTCTCAGAGCCGCCTCGGGTGGAGAGGTGTGCTTTCCAGTAGACTCTGGCGAGAAGGCTCGTTGGCGGGAGGTAATTAGCGGCACCAGCGTGGACAGCACGACACCGACGACGAGCGAGAGAAAGGTCAAGGCTACTTCCGAAGCGGTGTATCCTCGCACTTGACCAAAGGCATAGGGAAACGCCCCCAGCGTGACAAAGAAGAAAAAGTAGATTTGCGAGAGGTATAGCGTGATGCCAATGACGATTGGCTCTCTTGTGTTGAAGAGGATGAACGGCTTGAGTGCTGTGCTATACTGAGCTTTAATTCGGTGCCACAATCCACCCGATGCGGCGGAAGAGCTGCTGTTTGGAGCCGACTCGATTCGTGGTGTCGGGTGACGACCAACGATTGCATACGGGATGATGGCGACCAAGGCGGCGAGAGGAATCAGGTATCGGCTCCAATTGCGGTTCATTCCTGTGGCATGCCCTTCAATCAGGCCGCCAACGACCGGTCCCAGCGACACTCCAAGGAGACACACTGCATTCGCCACGGAAAAGGTCAGATGCTGACTTCGCCTCTTTGTCAGGTTGCTCAGCGAGTCTTGGAAGAGACCCACGATGGGCCCGCCGAACAGAAAGGCAAAGAAGCGTATGACGACGAGGCCGCCCAGGTTGCCCACAAAGGCAGCTCCGATGTTGAGGACGATGAAGAGGAGCCAAGAGCCTAGGACAGCTCGCTTGCCGCCCAGCACGTCTAGCAGAGGCGTGACCACAAGGGGCGCCAAAGCCGCGCCCACCAGGGCAAATGTGATGTTGAGATTGTACTCTACAGTGGTGGCATTGTAGTCTGCTTTGAGGCGATCAACGAGGGGCGCCTGGACACCAACTGGTTAGCAAGGACTAGACGACGAGCATGCAGGGACAGTGCTCACGTATAACGTGACGGCAAACAAGACGGTAGATGCAGGCAGGCCGAGGAGTACGACCTGTGCTAGCGTTCCTTGCTTTTCGTAGCTTTCAGAGTCGCCGAGGAGGGGATTGGGTGTGAGGAACTCCTTCGTTGGCCTGCTTTCGATGTCGAGGTCGCTGTTCGCCTGTGCCGCTTCGCCCGTTGGAGTCAGATATGGCGTCTCCATGCTGCAGAAGATGGGATGTGGAAGGGGAGGGCAAGATGATGGCGGTACTCGCTAGAAAGCTTACCCCATGCATCAACAACAAGAGTCACGTCTGGCCCTTCGTTGTGACATGATCTCTACTATCGTCGCATTGTAAACAGGCCACTTTTGAAATGACAGACTGCAATGACAGATTGCAAATTGAAATTGCATATTCCCCGCCCGTGCGAGATTCTCGGGCAGCTGTCAATCACCTTGAGTCGATCAGAGATGTTCGCCGCTTGTCCAGACTTTATTGCATGTACTCATTTCGCAGTAGACGACGCTTTCCCTCTGGGAGTAATAGAGGGAGTAAAATGTTCTCATCGGCATCCAGGATTGAGGCTGATTGTCGCATGGTCGTTCAGCATGGCTCCGCGCACGAAGTGTTCACGCTACAGGCACGTCTTGCTCTTGGAAGATAAATGCATCCATCTTTCAGCCGACGCTTAAGACGCACTTCCTCGGTCGATTGGCCAAATGGCTTGTCAGTATCCCCTGACGATGGTCGATGCATGGTGGAAGGCCGCCGTCCAGTCTTCGCGAAGGAGGGGCCATGTGTCGCCTCGGGGCTTTTTAACAACGACCTCCACTTGATGAGTTTATCAATTCGCAGCATTCTAGGTAAGCGACAAGTGTCCATCAGCCACACGCAACGATGGCAGCAGCACTCCGCATCGACTCGACGCTGAAGCTCAATGATGGCACGCTGATACCACGCCTAGGACTGGGCGTGTACATGAACCGAGGGCCGTCGTGCGTGGCTGGCGTAAAGCATGCACTCAAGGCAGGGTACAGGCATGTCGACAGCGCCCAGCTCTATGCAAACGAAAGGGAAGTCGGCCAGGCCGTCATCGCCCAGGAAGGGTGGAAGAGGGAGGACATCTGGGTCACGACAAAGGTGGGTTTAGGTCTACGTCGACTGTGGAAGATGAGTGGCAACTGACGGCTTCATGCTTGGCAGATCTGGGACTCACAGCATGGCTACGACGCGGCCACAAAGTCCATTGACCGATCGCTCAAAGACAGCGGCCTCTCGTTCTTTGATTGCATCTTGATCCACTCGCCAAACCCGGGCACAAAGAAGCGTCTAGAGACATACCAGGCACTGCTCGATGCCAGGCAGGCGGGCAAGGTGCGGAGCATCGGAGTGAGGTGAGGTGATACATTCTGCCCGGCACTGCTTCTGCTCACTGCTTGATGGCAGCAACTACGGCGTAAAGCATATCCAAGAGCTCATGGCGAAATTCCCCGACTCGCCACCCAGCATGAACCAGATTGAGCTGTCTCCCTTTTTCCAGCGAAAGAGCATCGTCGACGAGTGTCGCAAGCACAACATTGCCATTGAGTCGTACTCTCCGCTGGGCAAGGGTGCCTTTATCGATCTGCCAGAGCTCAAGGAGATCAGCAAGGTGCGTTTGTAGATGTGCAGAGGAAGATTTCCCTCACCACCCGCCTGGCAGAGCTACGGCAAGACGCCTGCCCATGTCCTCATCCGCTGGTGCCTGCAGTCTGGCTACATTGTCCTGCCAAAGTCGGCCAACCCGCAGCGCATCGAGGCAAATGCAGACGTTTTTGACTTTGCGCTCAAAGAAGAGGACATGAAGAAGCTCAACGATATGGAGACCGGACAAGGAATTACCTGGTGAGTTTGCGTCGACTGGAAAGACTGCGTGCCGGATCTGACAGCCATTACTACTCAAGGGATCCCACAAAGGCGGCATGAGAGAGACAGCTGCTCTGTTGTGTCACCGACACATCAAAATGTTGAAAAGCACGACAATACAATTTGCAAGCACAGCATCCCTCATTTCTGCCATGCTACTGTACATGCCTAGTCACTCTTGCCTCGAATCCATTTCAGTCTCTCCTCCAGGGGACGATTACGAATAGCGTCCTTGTCCCACAGCCCCTTGGTAAAGCGACCCGAAGCTCCCTTCAATCTAGGATTGATAGAATTGACGACTCCGGTGCTTGATTTGTCCTTGCACGGCTCTCGCTTGACGAAACCAGAAGACATGCCGTCGTCTACTGCAGTATATGTGGGCTCCTGTCTATTCGCATTGCCCAGGTATGTGGGCCGAAGGGATGTCGTGTAGACCAGCTGTTCGCTCTCTGGCCTAGCATCACGCTGTGAGCTAAAGTCCACCAAGAGGTTGGAGCCGGAGTCTCGGTGCTGAGGAACAAGCTCGTAGTAAACTACTGCTGGACGATCTAGAACGAAGTCGCCCTTATTGTGCAGAAGGGGAAGAGACAGTGCCATCGAGGCAAAGGGAACCAGCCCTATGAGTGATATCAGCTTCATGAGAGAGAGTAAGATGAAAGTTGGGATAGAAAGAGCGGTCGAGCTGAGGCCGTTGAAGTGCTCTCTCTTATAACGATGCGTATTTACACGGCTGTGAAGAGAGTGGGCGCTATTTCACAGCATCACTGTGCAGTGAACCGAGCATCACACCGAGGCAAATGAGCCAAGATCCAGCCCTGTTTTAGCAAAAAGGGCCCTGCCAGGTCTATAAACGCATTGCGCCTTGATGCTCGCCAGATTATCGCAGCATCGTGGGCGACTCTACCCCGGTAGCAGCCGTAGTATCCTTGACATTGCACTCTGACCCAATGCTGCTGATGTGCTTCTCGCAAATTTTACTCCTTCAACGCTCTGAGGGCAGGCCTGAGACTCGTCCGAGTGTCGGCCTGCTTCACGGTGCGAGTAAAGCCGTGCACGACATCGGAGCCCGCTCGAGACGTCGCCGCTGTCCCCTTGTCGCTGAAGATCTTTAAATATGGCAGCCATCGTCGGAGAGTCGCTTGCGCGGACTTAGCGCCGCGTGGCCGTGGAATAGACTTTGTGGACCCGCGATAAGGTGGCTTTAATTCTAGCGAGCCTCGATTGGGAAGCCGGAAGACGCGGACGCAGCGCTGCCCCACATTGAAGCGCACGACGAGACAGAGGGCGACGACGATTCTCTCTCCACACCCACTGTACTCTCCAACATGGCACCAATCGCAACCTCTGACAGCAACGGACATGCCGCTTCCGCATGGAAGGATGAGACCTTTAATCAGATCATAGACGGCCAGGCGTACGAGCAAAAGAATGCCGAGATGCTCGAGGTCATCAATCCGGCGACGGAGGCGTGAGTTGCACTTGTGAGCTTGCACCTGCACGATGCTGACTGCAGATGGCTTCTTCTCAGCGTCGTGGCAAGTGTGCCCATCGCTACGAAAAAGGTCGTCGACGACGCAGTTGCCTCCTCTCGCAAGGCATTCCCAGCTTGGAGCCGCCTGTCCTGGGACGAGCGCAAAGCAAAGCTGCAAGCCTGGCACGACGAGTCCTATGTTCCCATGAAGGAGGCGCTTGTCCCTCTCTACACTGCCGAGCAAGGCCGCACGCTGCAAATGGGCGAGATTGAATTTGGCCTCGTCGAGAAGTTCTGGGAGCTCGACTCGTACTACCAGCCAAAGGACGAGGTCATTGAAGACGATGGAAACAACAAGCACATTCTGCGAAAGTACCCCATTGGAGTCAGCGCTGCACTAGTGCCTTGTGAGTGATGCGATCTGGTGGACGTACTCACCCCATCACTGGCTGACCGAGTATTCTCAGGGAACTACCCTCTGATCCTCACGCTTTGGAAGGTCATTCCTGCGCTGCTGGCTGGAAACTGTGTGTGAGTAATGATCAGTATCCAGGTATGCAAAGCGATGTACTGAAAGCACCTCTGCAGCATCGTCAAGCCCTCGCCCTATACCCCTCTGATGACGCTCAAGATCATGGCGGCTGCCCAGAAGCACCTTCCCCCCGGTGTCCTCAACGTCGTCGTCGGCGATAACAACCTCGGACAGTGGCTGACCGAGCACCCAGGAATCGACCATGTCTCCTTCACTGGCTCCACACAGACTGGCCGGCTGGTGGCTCGAAGCTGCGCCGCTACCCTCAAGCGCATGACGCTGGAGCTGGGGGGAAACGACGCCTGCATCGTCCTGCCAGGCGTCGACATGTCGCAGGTGCCTCTGCAGGTGTTCATCTCGTCGATGCAAAACTCTGGCCAATTCTGCTCGGCGGCCAAGCGCATCTACATCCACAACGACATCTTCGATGAATTCACCGCCCACTTCACGGGCATTATCAATGCAACAAAGGTCGGCGACGGCGCGGACCCCACGTCTGGACTCGGACCCGTCAACAACCGGCTCCAGTTCAACAAGGTCAATGAGTTCCTCCTCGACATCCAAAAGAACCAGCAAAAGGTCCTCGCGGGCGGCGAGGTGCACAAGGGAAAGGGCTTCTTCATTCCTCTTACAGTCGTGTCTGACCCGCCGGACAACAGCAAGATTGTCCAGGAAGAGCCCTTTGGACCCATTATCCCCCTCCTCCGCTTCCACACGGAAGAGGAGGTCATCAAGCGGGCAAACGACAGCCGAATGGGACTCGGTGGACAAGTGTGGGGGCCTATTGAGCAAGCCCAGCGAATCGCAGACCAGCTCGAGACGGGTACCGTCTGGGTTAATCAGATGCAGAACTTCAGCCCAATGTCGTACTTTGGAGGATGGTGAGTTGTGACGCTGGCACAGGACTCGCCGTGATACTTCGACTGACCCTCCCCGTGCCTCTTGGCCTTTGCAGGAAGGACTCTGGTCTTGGTGGCGCCAATGGACGACAGGGTGTAGAGTCCTTTATGCAGTCAAAGACGCTGCGACTGGTGAGTGTGAATGGGAATTGGATGCTAAGGCCGATGCTGACGTCCGATTTTGATCAGTGCAAGCAAGTCCAGCCATACCCCGGCTGATAGAAGAGAGAAAATCGCTTGTGTATCTATCTTCCGGATATGTTTAGTAATTCGCATCGTTGTTACTGGATTCAGAGATTGACTGGGCAGCATTTCAGGAAAGGAACAGCGGGAAAGTCCTTTTAGGTCTGCAGTATAATTGGCATAGAGCTTGCCAAGGGCGGCATTAGCCTCTCCACGACAGATAGAAGGACAAAAGCTCCTGCTTCAAGTCTGATGCCAACCCTGCAGTCGTGCTAGAATTGCAACTCATCTGTGGTACCGTGCTGTCTACGTCAAGAGCGGCTCGCAGGATGTGCATGTCACGTTCTGTGAACTGACTGGCGAAGTTGGAGCGATAATAAGCCCAGACTCAGCCTGACCAAAAGCTAGCCCTCCCGTGCAGCGCGCGCGACTTTTCCAAAAGACAGATTCAAGGGTTCCAGACTGAGACGGGTCCCGCGTTTGAATAAGGAATGGAGAGCCACGCATTCAAGATTGTTATTCAAAAGCTGCAGTGGCGTGTGTCAAGGCCTAGCCTGGCATGCAGGCGACTAGAGTTTGATGCGCCTGTACTATGGTACTCGATCTGTTCTGATCAGCGCACAGAGTCGTACGCTTTTGCCTCCTACCTCCTCTCCCTCGTCGATGCTGCAGCAATGCTTCGTGTGACGAATCCCTCAATGTGGCCACTTCTGCTCGTACTACTCTTCGCATCCTTATCATACGCAACCCCCCTCCAACCAAGGGCTCCTACCAGCGCATTCGCATGGAAGCTGCTCTACCAGAACGATGCAGACTGGGGTAGAGCTCTCAATGCGGGCACCAGGCAGACGAGCTACATGCTGTACACGGGAAATGTCACCAATGCACAAGTGGCTTCGACCTGCTCCAACATCAACGAGACACCCATCTCTCTCTCAGGCACCATCGACGCCGGACTCACGCTGCAGCTACAGTACCTCCTCTACGACAAGACATACTACAACGGCAAATTCTTCTGGACACAAAACAAGCAGACTGGTGGCACGGATTGTTCTGGAGTCTACGTCACTCCCACCAGCATCGCACTGCAGACGAGACCATGCGCGGCCGTTGGCCCCGTTCTCTGCACCAATTCCGCCCCTCGCACGACGAGCAGCGCCGCAACAAAGGATGCAAAGTACGCCATCCAAGTCAATGGCCTGACTGCTTACCGCGATGCATTCTCCTTTCGCTTCTTGCAAGTGCCCTTTGCCAATACACCGCAGCGATTTGCTCCTTCGACTGTATACACTCTCGGCAGTGGGGGCGCCGTTCCCGGCCAGTCTTCGATCTGCCCTCAGCCTGGCAACGCGGCCTCGGAAGACTGTCTGGTGCTCAACGTCTACACTCCAGTCATTGCTCCGAGTGGCAACACCAACATCATCAAGCAAAAGGCAATCATGATGTTTCTCCACGGCGGTGGAATGTTTTCTGGCACTGGACAGGACGCGACGTTTGACGGAGGCAGCATGGCCAGTCGGGGCGATGTCATTGTCATTACACCAAATTACCGCTTGGGCGTCTTTGGTTTCCTGCCCGTCAACAATGGGGCAAAGGGCAACTACGCCGTAGGCGACATCATTACGGCGTTAAAGTGGATCCAGGCAAACGCCGCCTCCTTTGGCGGTGACAAGACCAGAGTGACAATTGTGGGGCAATCAGCAGGGGCCCAGCTGGTAAACACCCTCCTTTCCATGCCCTCGGCCACTGGTCTCTATGCCAGAGCCATCATGCAGTCGACTCGACCGGGCGACGTTGCCAACAAACGCATGACCCTTTCGCAAGCTCTGGCTGGTCCTGCCAAGACAACAATAAACTCGCTGGGATGCGCCAGTGCCGCAGATGTCCTTGCCTGCCTTCGAGGTCTCAGCGTCTCCAAGATTCTGTCGGGCACCATGTTCGCCGCCCCCGTTGTCGATGGAAGCTTGGTGACTGAGCCCAACGTCGACGTCGCTCAGCTGCGAAAGGGTTATGTCAATAAGGTGCCGGTCATTATGGGCTTTATGCGGGACGAGTCCGGCTCCTTTGGCTATGCACCGCCGACCAGCCAGACTTCCTTGGACGCTGCCCTGACCGCCGGAGGAGTCAACGCAAATTACCGCAATATTGTCTTGGGCAACAAAAGCCTGTTTCCCGTCTCGTCGGCTTCCAATGGCATCCAGAATCTGACAGTGACTGTCGAAACGGACGTCTTGACAATCTCTCGCTGTGGCCAAGAGTCGACGTACTACAGTGCTGCACAGACGGGCGTCTTTTCCAACATCTGGACCTACACACAGGACCAGCGATCGTACCAGATCAGCGGCTACGATCCCTACAACGTCTGCGCAAATACAAAGTCGGCCACATCGGGCTACTACTACTGCCACTCGGGCGACCTATACCCTACCTTCAACACCGCTGGCTACGTTGCCCAATACCCCGTGCGAGACTCTGACGACATTGTGCACTCGTCGCTCATGATGGACTTGTGGGTTGCCTTTGCTCGCTACGGAACCCCTAATCCCCTTGCAGCCTACTCTGCTGCACGCGGCTACACCACCACGACGAATCGATTGAAAAGCCTAGGTAGTTGGACGCCCACGACTGCGTCTAGCATGAACATTCTCAGCATTGGACCATACCCCGTCATGAAGAATCTGGCTCAACGCGGGCCGCAGTGCTCTGCTCTCGGTCTGCCTCTCAACTATATTGCACAAGGAAAATAGATACCCAGTGATGCAGAGCTTACATGTAGCTAGTGCCCTGTATTACCAGCATCAATACACATCATCAGCCTTTCTTGCCGGAGCTTTTGCTCAATCGTGGAAAATCTGCTACTCTGCCTTGAGCGGGCAGCCTTTCTGCTTTGCATCGGTGTGCTCGGTGATGATCTTGATTGTCCACTTCATCAGCCGGTTTCCCAATTCCTTGTCCTGGCTCTTTTCCGAGCCAGCTTCCACCTGAGCAGGCGGGGTAATGTACCTGCCCGTCTGCGTCGTGACCGTAGCGGCAAACATGGCGCTGATGCAACCTTGCTCGGCCGACTTTTTAAAGGGATACATGAGTATGCTCATGCCGTATCCAAGTATCGGGTACGGCTCATGGATTCCCTCGATGGTGGCGGGTGTATTGACCACACCCGGGTGTGTTGCATTGATGAGAATGTTGCTGGGCAGCCGATCCGCCATCCATCGCGTATAGAGGATGCTTGCCAGCTTTGTGCGGGCGTACGTCTTGTGGATGCCCACGCCCTGTTGCCAGTCCTCGTCCTTGTCGAACGTCGTCTCGGGAGGTGCGTGTTCGTGGCTCATGGACGCCATGTTGACGATGCGGACCGTCTTTTCTCCATCACCAGCAGTCTTTTTGAGCAGCGGCAGCAGATGAGACAGGAGCACGACGTGGCCGATGTGGTTGCTGGACATGTGAAGGTCGATTCCGTGCGAGTCCGTCTTGGGCAGCATGATGCCACGAGCGGCATTGTTGATGACAATGTCGAGATGCGAGGTGGAAGACGTAATCTTCTCGGCAGCGGCCACAGTGTCGGTCTCCCACTTGCTCAGGTCGCAGGGGATCCATTGCACTCTACTTTTTTGCTGCTCGCTCAGCGTAGCCATTGCCTTGTCCATTGCTTCCCGCTTCACCGAGAGTACAAAGACCTTTTCGATGTTGTGCTCGAGGAGCGTCTTGGTGCATGCATACCCTATTCCTTCGCTTCCTCCCGTCACCAGCGCAACCTTGTTGGAGAGATCGGGCACCTCATCCAGGCTGAAGTGACTGTTGCGAGGGAGAAAGAAGCTCGCACCGGGCACACTAAAGTTCTTCGCCACAAAGGTGAAGGGGGCC
Organism: Vaccinium vitis-idaea; assembly: GCA_963854785.1. NCBI lineage: Eukaryota > Viridiplantae > Streptophyta > Magnoliopsida > Ericales > Ericaceae > Vaccinium > Vaccinium vitis-idaea. Next base: position 8,626 of record CAWLAL010000235.1, on the reverse strand, counting down.
GTAATGTAGTCCATTGCTGTGAGTGGCCAGCGGTGGCAGGAGGAAGCATGCAACCGACATTCTGGGCGTCGACCCGAGAACCCTGCACGTCAGCAGCGCATCCTTGTACGCTACTCGATGACAAATGAGCTCTGCCCATCACGACCCTTGATCTGTCGAAGTTAATGTTAGCGTTGAAATCAGTACTAGCGCTTTGACTGCTCGCCAGTTCTCTTCAGGAGCGGGATATATTGCGCAAAGCGCGGCCTCCACGCTAACCATGGCTTCATGGCGCAATGGTTTTAGCGTTTTGAGTTTCTACGACTACCTGTAGAAGTTTCCTCAACGGTTCTGGGTTCGAATCCCAGTGGAGCCTTTTTTACTTTTTGAATTCGAGCTCTGGGCCTGGAGCCTTTCTTTGTACTTGGACTGGACATCTGGCGCCTTTCCCCTTATTCATTTCCTTCAATATTTCGGGCCGCCTTTCATTATCTAATGCATCTTTCGGCCCTATAATCCAATAACATTGCCTTTGTACTATACATTTGTTCGATCACACACAGGCAGAGGGGACTGCTGGAGACTGCTGTTTGGTTGCAGGGCAGAGTCGGGATGAATCGTGGCCGTAGACCAGTCGCACAGATACTTGCCCAGACCAGCGCCAATGATGATGCAGATGATGACGTAGCCATTGAATGACATGGCAATCAGCATGATGAGATAGGCCAGCCCAAAGGTGCAGGCATGAAGGACCGCTCGGATCAGCTGTTGGATCGGACTGGCTCGAAAGGTGTAGCTGGACACGACCGATGCGCTCTCGCTGAATTTCTTGCTCTGTCGATGTGCATGAGTGGTCCACTGTCGGTGCATCATGGCGTCGTACTCTTTGCTCAACCGATGCAAGCCTTCCAGACAGATGACCAGCAATATGACTCCAATGCAAGTCGCTGCAAACATGCCGCCATTCTCGACCCGCCACGACGAAGCAAGGAAGCCTGGAAAGAGATGTAAGCTATGATTCTGCGAGAAAGCAAGGCAGAGTACCGCTCACACGCATCCGTCGTGTACCAGTTCCACAGCATCTATCGCAGTAGGAAAAGGGCAAATAGTCAGCTTTCTGTCCGCTTCTCATCGTAGCTGATCTCTATCTCTATCTCACCGATATGCGGCACTCGGCTTCATCGCCACCCATTTCCGAATGTGAGCCCCCGTGTGACATGATGGTGGTGATGGACAGAGATGCTGCCAGTGTCCATGGCGGCCAAAGCTTCGCCTCGAGATGGCTGCACAGAACGCCAAGCAAATTCACCGGAGGATTTCTGTCGAAAAAAAGCGCCGAGGCACTAGTTCACTCGACGCGAATTTCAAAAGGCGCCGAGGTCCCTTTTCTTCCTACAAATGACTGGCGAATGGGGGCCAATCTGATGGCGAGGAGGGCAGTTGGACAATCGAGACGAGCAAGAACTTCTTCCCTACACTTTCACCATGTCGCTGCGTGCTAGGCACACTCAGAATTTCAGCGATGCCGACATATTGGAGCCGCACTGGGGCTACGCCTTCCGAGCCCTGCCCTGCACACGCGATGCCGGCAGTTGTGCTTATCTCGATGTCATCTACCACTCGCACGACCTCGGGATGCTCTACATTGGCATCTTCTGGGCTACCATCGCTGGGATTCTCTTCGCTTGGATGATGCTGCGCTCGGTCCTGACGATTAAATCTGACAGCCCCTCAAGCTTTCACAGAGGGCTGGCGGCCACTCGAGCCTCTCTGCGTCGACGCCTCCTCCCCGACGCCCTTCGACCAGTCTTTGGCCGCACCACTCGTCTGCAAGTCTTGATTCTATCGACTATTCTCGGCTATCTTCTCATTTGGTCCTTCCTTGCATACACTACGCCCGGTGGATCACGCCGGTCAGGAATCTGCCCGGTGCCTACAACACCCGGACTAGTCTTGGACCTTGGGCGAATCGAATTGGCATACTCGCTTACGGCTTGACGCCGCTCTCTATCCTACTGTCCAGTAGAGAGAGCATCCTGTCACTGATCACGGGAGTTCCCTACCACCACTTCAACTTCCTTCATCGATGGCTAGGCTACGTCATTCTCCTTCAAGGACTGCTGCACGCCATCGGCTGGACTGTCATCGAAACAAGGCTTTATCAGCCTCAGCCTCAGACGGCCGTCGAGTGGATTACCCAGACGTACATGATCTGGGGCTGGTCGCCATCTTCTTGCTGATCTTGCTCTGGGTGCTCAGTCTGCCGATCGTGGTGCGAAAGACTGGCTACGAATTCTTCCGCAAAGCGCACTACATTCTTGCCATGCTCTTCATTGGAGCCTGCTGGGGTCACTGGGAGCAGCTTAAATGCTTTCTGATTCCTTCTCTGGTCATCTGGGTTCTCGATCGTGGGTTCCGACTGATGAGGGCCTTTTTGCTGCACTACAACATGCTTTCTGACGGCAAGATGGGATTCCGCCCCGTCGCAAGCAGAGATGACGCTGTTCCCCGACCAGACAAACGGCAGTGTAGTGCGACTCGACTTCGATCATCCTCAGCAGCCTTGGCAGGTCGGACAGCATTTCTATCTATGCTTTACCGAGGGTTCCATCTGGCAGTCGCACCCACTCACGCCGCTCTCGCTTCCTTGTCACGACGCCACCGGACTCGTCAAGCATTCCTACATCTTTCGGGCAAAGAGCGGCGAAACGGGCAAGATTGCTGCTCTTGCGGCTGCGAAGAAGCAGTCATCAGCGCAGACTCCCTCGACGGGCGTCATTCTGACAGGTCCATATGGTCGACCCATCATGGACGACTTGCCTGCTGACTCAAACGTGCTGTGCCTGGCTGCAGGAACAGGCATCACCTACTGCCTTCCCGCTCTTCTTCACATTGCCCGCTTTTGGCCAAAATCTGATCGCAAAGTGTCTCTTGTGTGGATTGTTCGACACCGCTCCGATGCCAACTGGGTTCAAGCAGAACTGGACGAGCTGCAAAAGGGCGCCAACATAAAGGTGTCTCTCTTATCAACTCGAGATGAGAGATACGAGCTGGAGGAAATGGGACTGAAGGAGAACTCTGCCTCGGACTCTTCTCTTCAGATCAGCAAGCACGACGACAAGTCGCAGAGCAGCATACGCCAGGAAATCCTTCCCGGACGACCAGACGTGGACGCCGTTGTCAAAGAGTTCGTACAGGGTACCACGTCGGGGAGCACCACAGTCTTTGCAAGCGGGCCCGGCTCCTTTATGAGCAGTCTCAGGACGAGTGTGGCTCAATGCAATTCGGGCAAACAAGTGTGGGAGGGAAAGAGGCAGGCAGACGTCAGCCTGGTGTATGATGATCGACTGGAGTGGTAGACGGAGAAAGACTATATTCGGACCGCGCTGTTCTGCCACGAGCCTGCGAAATCAAAAGAAGCTGCCCTCCACTAGTCGGCAGGATCATCTCATTCGTATAGAATCATGTAGTTGTAGTGACTCTCATATGCAATGCGAAGATGAAACAATGTACATCGTCCGACAGCTGCAGACCATAGATTGGCTCGAGCGCGCGATCTTGCCAATCGGACTGTTGAAATCCGCAAGGCTTTCATTAAAGTATCTCGGCAAGCTTCGGCACCAAATTTAGTCGATTATACTTTAATTACTGTCCAGAGCCGCCGGCAAGTTCAAGTCCGCTCTGCGCTACAGTGTTGCTGTGCCTGAGACTCCAATGGGAGTGAGATAAAGTACAATGGAATAGAAGAGGCAAACGGACTTAGCGACAGTGGAAGGCCATCATCGTCTCGCCACTTCCTCTCCTCTTCGTTCCCCCACACCACACGCGCGCCATGCTCCTCACCCTCCCTCTGCTGCTTGCCACGGCCACATGCAGCCTGGCCAAGATTGGCCGTCACGACTGGCACCCGGAAGGCCAGCTGATGAAGCGGCAGGGTCCGCAGGGCACCACGGAAGGATCTGCGCAGGCCGTCGAAGTGCCCACCGAAGAGTGCAGCCCCTACGGCATCATTCCCGCCGACATCCTCAGCGCCTTTCCCCCAGTATGGACCGTGGCCGACATTCTGGCAAACGACACCGAGGCTCTCACATTCATGCAGAACATCAACTCGTCCAACTTGATTCCTGCCTCGATTATGCCCCGCGGAACTCCGCCTGCCTCGTACTCTGGCGCAGGGCTGGCCGGTAGCTACGACCTGGCCAGTGACCCAGACTGCTGGTGGACGGACAAGGGCTGCTCGCAGCCAAAGCATCCAGGCATCCTAGCAGACGTGGTCACCTGCCCGGAGCCGGAAACGTGGGGGTATACATTCGATGACGGCCCCAACTGCACGCACAATGCCCTCTACGACGCCTGGAAGAATGCAAACCAGCATGTGTCGCTCATGTACATTGGCTCCAATGTGTTGGACTGGCCCCTCGAGGCACAAAGGGCAATTACCGACGGCCACCACGTCTGTGCCCATGTGAGTGGAGACGTAGCCGGCTGCCGGATCTTCTCGTTACTAACGACACTCTCTCCAGACATGGTCGCACAGGTACATGACCTCGTTGACTGACAACGAAGCATTCGCCGAGCTGTGGTATACCGTAAAGGCCATCAAGTACGTCATGGGTGTGACCGTCACCTGCTGTGAGTGTGGACCTTGTTGATTGCGAGAATCGAAGCTCATTGCATCCTGACCCCATCCCTACAGGGCGCCCCTCCCTACGGCGACGTCGATGATCGCATCCGTGCCATTGCTCAGAGCATGGGTCTGCGGACCATCATGTGGAGCGACGACACCAACGACTGGAACATTGAGCCGTATGGCCCGGAGCCCACTGCATCGATCGAGGCCAACTACAACGCCTTCAAGTCCATGGCATCTTCCCCTGCCGCCGCGACGGGTGGCATCATTGTCCTGGAGCACGAACTGGAAGACGCCGCCATGAACCTGTCTATTGCAGAGCTTCCCCAGATCAGGGCTGCCTGGAAGAACGTCGTGCCCGTCGCCGTCTGCTTGAACATCACAAAGCCCTACTACGAGGACTACACCTTTCCCGACTTTGCCGACTATGCTGCCGGCACAGTCAACCCCTCGCCCAGTGGCCAGACGAGCTTTGCCATTGCTGCTGCCACTCTCTCGCTGACTGCTCTGCCCACTGCTTCAACGACCGACGCCACTGTTCCTACGGCCACGTCGGTGGGAGCGGGGTCCGCTGCCGCCAGCGCTCCGCCCGTCGTTGGGCCTGCGGGGTCTGGCTCCGGATCCACCGCGCCCGCTGCACCCGGTGCTTCTTCCTCGTCAGTAAGCAGCTCCTCTACCTCAGGCGGTACTTCCACCACGTCCCCGTCGTACATGCTCCTCTTTGCTGTTCCAGTCTGCGCCGCTCTCTTCAAAACACTCTTCTAATCTTAAAGCCATACCTTTTATCTTTGCAATACAACTGATTACCCTTACTTTTGGATAGGGTGCTGGCCTGAATGCGCATTATGCCCTCTGCGCAGAACAGTAAAAATAGACGACGATTCTGAACGGCAGTGTGCAATGTCTATGAAAGAAACACGCCTGGGCTGTCAAAATAGATACGCGCCTGTTCGGATTGCAGCCTAAAATGGGCCCGTCGTGTCTAGTGGCTAGGCTGCCCTGTGCCCACTGTGGGTAGAGGGCGTGCATGTTAAGTCTGCAACAGCAAATCTCAGGTAAGAAGGAATCTATTGCTGTCTTGCCTTACCCGACGGAGTTACAGAAGACATTTATCGGTGTATGGCCTGGCCTCTCCTCGCTTGCCTGCATGACATGATCAGGAACAGGCACAAATTGCATGAAAGGAGAGAGAAGAGAAGAGAGAAACACGCCTTTTTGCAAAGATAAAAAGGACGAGGGAACGAGAGTCCTTGTACCCCAGGTCCCCATCCCCCTCTTCCTTCCCCCCATCCCCCTTCATATCTGGTCCCAATGGCTGCACTGTACGTGGCCGACTCTATTGTACCCCAAATGGCAGTGACGCCCGACATTGAGACGGGCCCCGATGAAGATAAAGAGGCATTGTCCGATTCTGATGAGAAGAACGGCTCGCCCGAGACAGAGATTGTGTCGCACAGCTACGCAAGCAAGCCAGTGTGTCTCGACGCCCATGGATGGACGCTTGCCCATCTTGCCTTTCAAGCGCTTGGAGTCGTGTACGGAGACATTGGTACCTCCCCTTTGTATGTCATGAACGGCATCTTTGTGAGTAGGCACGGTCAAGTGCAGCTTAGCGCATACACTCTAATGATTCATTTCTGCCTGTGTCGCCAATAGAGCAGCTCCGGTCCTGCTCCGGACAAAGAAGACGTCATTGGTGTTGTATCTGTTATCATGTGCGTAGTTCCTAAAGGTCTGCACAGGGCATATACACTGACCCTTGTCATCGTACTGCATCAGATGGATCTTCACCATCGTCGTCATGTTCAAGTACGCCCTCATCGTGCTGCAGTTTGGCACAGGAATGGGCGAAGGGGGCACATTTGCGCTGTACCAAGCATTGTACCCCAGGGCATTGAGCGACGACATCCGCGACGACACTACATACGGTGTGTCTGCAGCCACGCACAGCGTCGGTGGACTTGCCGTAGGGTCAATCAACGGGGATCGTCGGGAAAAGCTGCTGCGGTATGCCTGGATCAAGCCCGTCCTCTGCGCATGGGCCCTGTTCGGGTCTGGTCTGACGGTAAGTCGCGGAGCACCGTTGACTGGCACGACGGCCCTATATTTACTCCCCGTGTCTCCCCTCCAGATTGCCGACGGGATTATCACGCCCGCCGTGTCGGTCGTATCCGCGGCAGAGGGTATCGCAGTCGTCAAGCCAGATGCGGGCGACAACACTCGACCCATTGCTATTGCCATACTCGTCGCCATAATCCTGGCGCAGTCCTTTGGCATCAAGAAGCTGTCCTATGCCTACTCTCCTCTGGTCTTTCTCTGGTTCTTGTTTCTCTTCCTCACCGGCGCCTACAATTGCCACCTCTACCCCGGGCATTTGGAGGGCGTGGGACCCATCCCGAGCCGTCCTCTACTTTAATCGCACGGGCAATTTCGACGCCCTCTCCGGGGTGCTCCTCGCCGTCACTGGATGCGAGGCCCTCTTTGCCAATCTCGGCCAGCTCGGTCAGCGCGCGATCCAGCTGCCTCTCCTCTTCATCGTCTATCCCAGTCTGATGCTCGCCTATCTGGGCCAGGGTTCGCAGCTGATCGTCAATGGTCCGGCCGTGGTGCCCAACATCTTCTACCTCAGCATCCCAGGCGGCGCCGGTGGTGCCATCTACTGGATCGGCTTTACGACCGGCCCTGCTCGCCACCATTATTGCCAGCCAGGCCATGCTGACCGCCTGCTTCAGCATCATCTCGCAGCTGGTCCACATGAAGTCCTTTCCCTCGGTCAAGATAAAGTACCCTAGCGATGACTTTGGCCAGACGTACATTCCTGTCGTCAACTACCTCATTGGCGCGGCCATCGTCGGCGTCGTGGCTGGATTCGCCACGTCGACACACCTCACCAATGCTTATGGATTCGCAGTGGCCACCGTCATGATTGTCACAAACGTCCGAGGTCGCGCTGAGCATTTACTTTGTCAAAGGGAAGCCCATCGTGCTGGCTGTCATCTTTTTCTGCTTCTTTGGCTTCATCGACTGTCTGCTGTGGGGCAGCACCTGGCACAAGGTCCCCGAGGGTGCCTGGTTCAGTCTTGGCGTGGGCCTGCTGTTGGCCATATTCATGTGCCTCTGGACCTGGCTGAGCTCTCTGGTGGATGCCTATGATCGGGACAATCGCCTGGTCCTCGATCAGCTCATCACCGAGACACCGCAAGAGAAAGGGCGAGGGAAAGAGCGGGTTCCAGCAGTCGCTCACGCTGCATGGTCTCGACCAGATCGACAAGCATCTCGCCAGGTCCGACAACTTTGCCGTCTTTTGGAAGCCGTCCAGTGGAAGCGGGGTGCCTCACAGCTTCAGCCAATTTCTCACAAAGTATCCCAGCTGTCCAAGTGTGGTAATTTTTCTCAGCGTCAAGATTCTGGCTGTGCCTCTGATTCCAGCAAGCCAGAGCGTCGTTGTCCGTCGTGTACGCAGGTATCCAGGCTTCTACACGGCTACCCTACGTCAAGGATACAAGGACCACCTGCATTTGAGTCAGCTCAATGTGCAGCTCTTCAACCACATTCACTCGCTTGAGAAGCTAGCTGGTGCTTCGGAGGCGCAGATCAAGTCGACAATGGAGTACCTCACAGAGACTAGGAGGACCTTTACCCATATCTATCCTCTTACTATCCTGCTGCTCGTCCAGTCGCCAATTCCGTCTCCTCGATGGATCTGACACTGGGCGGCAAGCTCACCGCGTTGCTGAAGCCTCGCGTTCTATGGGCGAGTACGCACGATCTCGTTCGACGCTTCTTTATCGAAGACTTTTACCGACGTCTCAAGGGTGCCTTTGCCGAGGAGGACGGTCCCGTGAGTTCGGCAGAAGGGACGAGTAGATTCTAGCAGCTGACACAGGAAACCTCTGTTCTTAGTTTGATGCTCGGGAAGAAAGTCATACGGGTCGTAGTGACTGCCGTTGTCTGATCTCGATGTTATAGAAATGCCTTGTAATTTAGTAGACCTTGACAGCGACGCATGTTGTCATC
>CAWLAL010000234.1:0-28308 GCA_963854785.1 Vaccinium vitis-idaea | reverse complement strand
CAGAGCAGATACACGAGTAATCCAGGACATGATCACTGGAAGGTAGTCAGGGTGCTACACTATTTGAGGTATACTCGTGATTTGAGGTTGCACTACACCAGATACCTGGCAGTACTGGAAGGGTACTGTGATGCGAATTAGATATCGGATATGAAGGACTCAAAATCCACAAGTGGATATGTCTTCATGCTTGATGGTGCAGCTATTGCTTGGAAATCTTCTAAACAGACGTGTATAGCACGATCTACAATGGAATCTGAATTCATTGCTTTAGGTAAAGCAATAGAAGAGGCCGAGTGGCTACGCCAGTTCCTAGAAGATATTCCAAGATGGTAGATGGTCGAAACCAATGCTAGCTATAAGTATCCACTGTGATAGACAAGCTGCGATCGGTAGGGCATTGAGTGCTTACAATACCATTAAGCAACTGCTCTCAAGTGGGGTTGTCATGATTGACTACGTAAGGTCAAAGATGCGGACCCGCTAACCAAAGGGTTATCTCGAGAGCTAGTTAAGAAAGCATCGAGAGGAATGGGACTGAAGCCATTACGCTCATAGTTACCGTGGGGGTAGCCAACCTAGCTGACTGGAGATCCTAAGATCTAGGTTCAATGAGACTACCTTTTGCGTATAATAGAGAACGATCACTGTGGAGATTTGATCTCTAGCCCATTTCTATGATGCAGAACAGTGAAGCTTGTAAAGTGGAAGAGGTTAAGCATTGGTTTTAATGACTCTTATGCGTCAGAGATCCCGAGCGGGGTATGACAGGATACCCTTTATAAGAAGGTCACCTATGTGAGTATGAAGTGGGGCCGCTTCTTTGAGAATCCTGGCGAAATTCTCGAGAAAATAGTTGCAGAACCAGGAAGAGGGTGTCATGGCCGAAATGACCCCAACAGTGAGAACTGAACTACGTCAGGAGAAGTCCAGTGTGAAGTCTGTTGCTTACACCGACGGCGGAACAGTTCAAAGCGGGTCTGCACATTGGTCTGCCAGTAAACTCGATAGGCTATCACAAGGGAAGGTTCAAGGCCAAAAGCTACCTATCCTATGCAGGAATTATCCGTTGCCTCTCTCTCGTGTTAGCTTTGTACTCTGTGTCAGTTTGCCTGCCAATTTCATTCAGGGGGGGGGGGGGGGGGGGATTGTTGGCAATTTTTACAAAATTTCGGATAAATGAAACCGGGGCGTTTCGGAGGGTCTGACGAGGCAACCAAACGGTCTACTTCGGGTTCGATGAATCTGGACGGAGTAATTATTTCCAGCGGTTACGAGTTGTTAATACCCCTCATGAAGTGAGGTTAATGGCACCTAATAAATTCGGGAGTTCAAAATTCATTCCAATTTATGTTGGCAGTTTCATGGCTGCACCCTATATAAGTATATCTAGTTCTTATTGTGTAGTAGGAATTTTTTATGTATCACCTTGAGGTTCATGAACTTTGGTTTTGAGAGAGGGGCAGACGCAAGTCAGTTCGCCAAGGCTACCAACGGTAGTGTTCCGGAGGTATGTGGTTTTAGCCGTTTTATCCTGGGACGAAGACGCCGGTGTATCCTACAACACCCACGGTAGGTGGCGAATCTTTGTTAAGGAGACTGTGGTATCACAGGACTCGGCTCGGTTCGGTTTTTTTTTTAACTCGATTTGCGGTTTCTATTTCGTATTCCATTCTTGTAATCTTGTAATTTCAATTTGATTATCAATGAAATTGTTCTTTGGATTTCGTGATTGCCGAATATTTTTCCCAACATCAGCAAACTTGAGACAAATGAAGAACCAAACCTTGTATGATAGCACAGCAAAATGCTTCCGTCCAAAAATTTAGTCGGCCCGTTTAGTCGACGGAATGAGGTCGGAGATTGTAATTTCCGACCAAAACAAGTCTGGTCGGAAAAAGTTTTGTTTTTACCGACTAAATATTTAGTCGGTGAAATATTTATTTTTCTCCGACTAAATATTTGGTCGGTGAATTATTTACTTTTCTCCGACTAAATATTTAGTCGGTGAAATATTTATTTCTCCGACTAAATATTTGGTCGGTGAATTATTTATTTTTCTTCGACTAAATATTTGGTCGGTGAATATTTATTTTTCTCCGAGTAAATATTTGGTCAGTGAAATATTTATTTTTCACCGACTAAATATTTAGTCGGTGAAATATTTATTTTTCTCCGACTAAATATTTGGTCGGTGAATTATTTATTTTTCTCCGACTAGATTATTTGGTCGGTGAAAATGTTTTATTCTCCGACTAAATATTTGGTCGGTAAATGATTTTTTTTTTTTTTGCAATTTTAATCCGAGCTCGTATTGAATCGTTAAATTTGTCAAACTTGGTTTCTAACCATCGATTAAATCAAGCAACCAATCATTCCATACAAGATTTCACCAACCTGCTCTAATTAATTAATAAAGCAAAATTGAAGACTTCGCAAATTAAAGGTCTTCACCTAACAAAATAGTATCATACTACAAAAACTGCGAAATACAAAATCCAACCACAATGTCCATAGCATCATCCAAAAACAATCCATCCAAGGATAAAATAAAAAGTATCCATCCAAACACTAGAACGCACGATAATATCCAACCATGGTAGAGAATACATGGCAAAAATTCAACCTTTTCATCTAGCTCATAACCGGATGCGGCACTCCATCTGTAAAAAGAACAAAACACCACGATTATACAAGTAAATGTATAATAAGTTGGGCAATGAGATACAACTTTCAAAGCACATAGACAAAAAAAAAGGGCATAATTTCTTACATAAGACACGACGAACAATCAGTTTTAGGCATCAAAACACCCAGCTTTAGCACGAACAGTTGGTATTCAACATGCTCTACTTAGTTCATGCACCTAATACCCTTTCCTAACATTCTAAAGCCATTATCCTGTGCTAACTCAACAGATTCAGCACTACACAAACACTTGCAGCAACTGCAGAGACTGTTTTCGGCTTATAAAGTCAGTTTCCTACAAGTATCACACTGTTTCTGCACTTATCAGTGATTTGCAGCAGTTTTAGAGGTTCTTCCAGCAATCAAACTGCAGTTTCCAGCACTCAACACTTAGTTTCAGCACTTAAACTTCATATTTCTAGCACCAAACTCCAATTTCAGCTCCTTTAAACTTCATATTTAATTAGGCTATGACAATAGAACACCACTGTATATTATTTTATTTCCTAAGTACTGTCAACATGTTTCTTGTTTAAGTAAGAATCAAAATTGTGAATGATTAGTTATATAGATCTATACCAATATTCTTAAGATATAAAGTACAGTACCTTCTAGTTCACTAAAATGACTACCTATTATAAGCCACAACCTTCTGTTCTCTTTTCTTTTTTGCTCACGACCACATAGAGGTGTCAAACGTGCGTGTCGTGCCGTGCTGTGCCATTCAACTTCCGTGCCAACCGTGCTTCGTGCCGTGCCGTGCCGTGCCCATTTACTTCATCGTGCCATGGCGTGCCGTGCCTACCGTGCTACGTGTCGTGCTGTGCCGTGCCCATTTACTTCAGCGTGCCGTGCCGTGCCGTGTTTTTTTGAAGTCGTGTCGTGCCGTGCCGTGACCAATTAGTTAATCGTGCCGTGCCGGGCAGTGCCGTTGACTTAATCGTGTCGTGTCGTGCCGTTCCTTTTTTTTATCGTGTCGTGCCGTGCCTTTTTGTCGTGCCATGCCGTGTCGTGCCTTTTTGTCGTGTCGTGCCGTGCCGTGCCTTTTTCTAGTCGTGTCGTGCCGACGCCGTGCCTTTTTATCGTGTTATGCCATGCCGTGCTTCTTTTAAATTTTTAATCGTGCCGTGCCTTGTAGTTTATTTCACAGAATTGGGAATATGCAATATGCATGGGAAAAAATATAAATCATTGGTATACGTGTAGAACTAGAAATGATTGAGAATCCAATGTGGGACTTACAATCACAAGGATGAACTCACAAACTCGCAAAATTGAGAATCCAATGTGGGAGCCAAGAGTTAACAACTATACCGATGTGGGAGTCAAGAGTTAAGAACTATGATTGACTCAGATTAGTTAATTTTGTTTTCAATTTTTCGTCAAGAAGATTCCCACATAGCAGCAGTGCAATGTTTTATGTATCAAGGACTACATGCTATGGTGCAGCTAATCAACGCTTTTGAGTATTCTCTGGCTCAATCCCAAAAGAGCAATGTAGCAATTGAAGGCCAGTCCAAGTCCAAAATCCAAATAGATCAATGAGAACACAATCAATCTAGTAAATTCATTCATGGCTTGAATTCATTTTTAATACGAGTAATTGTAAATCATGCAGACTACAAATGAGGAGGCTTGCTTAGCATGTACTTTCGAGTGGTTTTGGATATGTACATCACTTTCATATTTGACCTTGAGGTAATTCCACTTCTCCTGATTTGTAAAATAACGAGCCACAAAAGGGAATTCTTCATTAGAGAGACCGATTAAACGTAAATATTACAAATCATACGGAAACTAAATCAAATAGCTTTGCCACATAAAGAGCAGTTAATGGGGGTTTGCCCAGCAGTCTTGAGGACAATAGTGTTACCGCAAGCAAGTGCAGGCCCGACTTGCCGAGTGCTATATGTTCACTTTGATTCAAGAGGATAGGAACCTATACATAGTTTGTATAAATACTGAAATGTATCTAGGCATCTTATGAATACATAAATACAGGAGCAAAAAAAAGGGAGAACTTACCTCATCAATTGAAGTTGGACGCAGCCAAGGAAACCAAGCCGCCAACTTCCGATGACGATGACTCTTGATGCCTGAATAGGAAATGACGTTAGAAGACAATAACAGAGGGGGTGAGAGAATAAGTCTGTCTATGAAAACGAAAAAACAATGTTATAGTGAATTAAAATAGAGTTCACAAATCCTACACCCATGCTCCCACCGGTCTCCTCCTTTATTTTTTTTCACCAGTATTCACATCAAATCTTACACAATTCCAATTTGTTAGTAAAAGGATGCTATTGAAGGTAAATAGATCAACCCTTAGAAAACCAAATTAATGTAATGGTTCTATTCAGTCCTCTTCTTCAGTTGGGGGAGATAAAACATATACACAAAATGTGACAGATTAACCATATGAAATATCACTGGAAAAACTCAAAGTGACAGAAAAGATGAAACATAGAGTATCATACCGCTTCTGCCACTACATGGAAAGAAATTTCTTTGATCAAATGGATATTATCATATCATATTACCATATTAAATGGATTGGTGTCACATTTTGTTCTTTTGTTTCCCACAGTACCCATTTCCCCCATTGAGCCCTTGCAGCCAAGGGAAGAAATTTCTCTTTAGCATTTTATCGATCATGTTGTGAGCATTGCAAACATCTGCAAATTCTGTGACCAAACAACTGCAAATGTCCAGAATCATTTACCTTTATTCCCAAACTCAATTTGTACCCTACCTGATTAAAAAATAAGGGTACATGTGCAATATCTCAAATCCCTGTACAAAGTAAGTCCAGAACTTTGTTATTTTAGCAAGAACCAGTAACAACAAGAAAATTAATCAAAGTCGAACGTTGATTAAATTGATTAGGGCTGAATTTACCAGAAACAAGGGTTCAGTTCCCGTCTTTGGGTTTTTGTATACTTGATTCTCGAGAATCAAACAGTAAATTTACAGAAAACATATCATAATCACATGAATGAAATTTCTCAAGAATTAGACGATTACCTCGACATGTAAGGAGAGGTGCCGTAGATGTCACCGCCTTTGAGCGAACTGGACGCCATTGGAGGAGAAGAGTCTGCGGACTTAGACGATAACCTCGATTACCCGATGCTGTGGTGGCAGAATCTGCGAACTGCGATGGTGGTGGTCTTGGTGGAGGTGGATGGTGGTAGACCTTGTGTGTCTGTGTGTGTATGAGAGAGAGAGAGAGAGAGAGAGAGAGAGAGAGAGAGATCTCAATCTCAGATTTGGCTAATTTGGGGGGGATTTGCCGATTTAGGGATTTAGGGCCTTGGGGGATGTTTTGATTTTCACAGAAAATTTTTGCGGGAAATTTTACCTTTGGGACTTTGAGGGGGATGAGGCCTGGGGGGATTTTTTTTATTTTTATTGAAAATTTTTGCGGGAAAAATTTACCAAGAAAAAATTTGGGGGAATTTTTTTGATTTTCAGTGAAAATTTTTGGGGAGAAATTTCTCAATATAAAAACTCATTTACTCAATGAAAGAGCGTCCCGATAAGTACCTTTCTAAATCTGATTCAACCAAATTTTTCACGATAATGATTTAATTAATAGGCACAACAAAATCAACGGTGTCGATCACCTTGATTGTTTCGCGGTCAAGTGGCCATTGTACATTCAACTACAGAACAAGATTTAGCTTGCGTCTCGATCAAGGAACTATCCAAACCCGATTCAGAAGATCTAATGCACAGAAAATGGCTTTTGGGGGCCACTTTTTGGTCACACGCGAATAATCCGAACCGTTAAATTATTGCAAAATGATGTTTTGTACGGCCATGCAAAAAATCAAGTCAATTGGATATGCGTAACTGGTCTATCCAAAACTCCAAGTATTGAAATCAATTGGATATTTGTAACGTGGATCGACGAGTTACGCATATCCAATTGACCTGATTTTTGGCAAAGCCGTACGAAACATTATTTTGAAATCATTTAACGATTCGGATTATTCACGTGGGACCAAAAAGTGGGCCTCTAAAGCCATTGTACGACATGAACGGTGAGGATCATCGTAATTGTGTTGCGATGGAGAGCCTTTCAAAATCCGATCGTCGAAAAAATTGGCGAGAGTCATTAAAACATCAACACAAACAAAGTGAACGGTGTGGATCGTCATAATTGTGTTGCGATTGTGTGGCTATCGTACATTATACCATAACACAATAGCTTAGTTCATAACCAAGTAAGTTCGATGTATAGAATTGCAAGGTAGGTGTAGACTCGTTTTTCCGAATGTTCGATCTGAACCGTTGCAATTTAATATCTCGTCAATTCTATCATTCTCCCCAAAATCGATGATCATCCGATATCGTTAACAACACGATCGAAACACATTCAGTGCTTCTAATGGAATTTCAGTACTATAATGCACCACTTCAAGGCCACCTAATCAATTTTTAAAAAATCTGAACCGTTAGATGTGTTTAAAGCATGTTTTTAAGGTCCTATGCAAAGATTTGAAAAAAAAACATACCCAAAAGAGCTTGATCGGGCCAAGTTTTTGTATAGTAGTTTTACGAAAACCTACTCCGACCAACTACTTCCGGGGATTATTTTTTGCAAAATCCTCACGTAGAACGCTGAAAACACGTTTTAAACACATCTAACGGTTCCGATCTTCGAAATTTGGTCCGGAAAGTGGAGGCCCATTATTGTGTTCCTGTGAGAGTGAGACAGTGAAACTATGAAAGGAATCAAATTTAATTTGTATAATTTATAATTTTCTATAACCAAATTTAATAAAAATAATTTCTATATTTAACATCTAATAATTTCTATAATATAACTTAATAAAAGAATCTAATTCCTATAATTTGAATTTCTATCATTTTTTTATAAAAATAATTTGTATTTTTTTTCTTTTTTTGTCCATCTCTCTCTCTCTCTCTCTCTCTAATTTTTTTTATTAATTTTTTAATTTGTAAATTTTTTATTTTTTATTTTTTTGTTCATGACTTAGTGACTTACTTACAAGTTGCAAAACACTATTTTTTTAATTTTTTTTAATTTTTTACAAAAAGAAAAAAAAATTATTTATTTTTTCAAAATCTTTATTAGATAAAAGGCAATGTATCAATTATCAAACACGTAAAAAAATATTTTACAAGCTTATTTTAATTTTTTGTCCAAACTCTCTCTCTCTCTCTCTCTCTCTCTCTATCTTTCTCTCTCTCTCTCGCTACAAAAAATTATTATTATTTTTTAAATTTTTTATTTTTTTGTTCATGACTTAGCGACTTACTTACAAGTTGCAAAACACTATTTTTATTATTATATACTCGGCAATGACCTTTAGAATTTGTATGTTCAACTTACTTGATAATAAACCAAGTCTTGTGCTGCATTTGAATGTACAATAGCCACAAGACCGCAACGCAAGTACGACGATCGAAATTGTTGATTTCATTGTGCTTATTTATTAAATAATTCATGCAAATTTTTGGCTCTATCGGGTTTAGGAAGCCCTCTCATCCGGTCGCAATTTATAGTGAACTAAGTCTTGTACAATAATTGAATGTATATCAGGCACACGACCGCAACACAATAACGACGATCAAGATCGCTTATTTCGTTGTGCTTGTTGATTAAATTAGTCACATAAAATTTTGGCTCAATCGGATTTAAAAAGCCTCCTCATCCGGATGCAAAATTCCCCACATCTTAGGCTTTTAGCAACCAAAATTTCGATTACCTTGTAAAACCCAACTTATTGCAGTAAATGAATTTCCTCGCAAAATGTTTATTCCCTATTAGTGGGAAAAAAAAATTCCCGCCCCCCACCAAAATCTGGCACCTTATTTTGTAAATTTCCCGACTAAAAGTTTGGTCGGAAAATACTAAATTTTTCCGACTAAATTTTTTTGGTCGGCGATAGTTTATAATTTCTGACTAAAATAGATTTAGTCGGTGATTGATATAAGAAGCACCGACTAAAATGATTTTAGTCGGCCAAACCTTTGAATATTTTCCGACAAAAGAAAATTTAGTCGGTGATTATACTAATTTCCGACTAAAATTATTTAGTCGGAAATTTAAGTGATATTTTCCGACCAAATTTTATTTAGTCGGTAAATTTCTTATTATTGCCGACGAAATATTTGGTCGGAAAATACTAATTTCCCCGCTAAAGGTCTCACGGAAATTTTGTAAATTTCCCGACTAAAAGTTTGGTCGGAAAATACTAAATTTTCCCGACTAAATTTTTTTGGTCGGCGATAGTTTATAATTTCCGACTAAAATAGATTTGGTCGGTGATTGATATAAGAAGCACCGACTAAAATGATTTTAGTCGGCCAAACCTTTGAATATTTCCGACAAAAGAAAATTTAGTCGGTGATTATTCTAATTTCCGACTAAAATTATTTAGTCGAAAATTTAAGTGATATTTTCCGACCAAAGTTTATTTAGTCGTTGAATGAACAACAATTTCCGACTATACATTATTTAGTCGGTGATTTTAGTCGGGAATGGTGTAAATTGTTGTAGTGGGTTTTGGCCACACGCATAAGGAAGAAGCAGAAGCTAAATTACAGTTTTCCCCTGAAGTTTCTATTGGTTGACATTTTACCCCTCAGTACATGTTTTTTTCATGTGGCTCGGGTTGTAGTCATTTTTGTTTTTTGAATTTTATTTTACATTTGGAATATGTTTATTTTTTGTGTAATGTTTCAATTACTTCCATTTTATTCTGGCAATTACTTCCATTTTACATAGTTCTTATTAAGTACGGAAGAATTTCAATTACCCAAAAAAAGGAAGACCAAAAAATATTTCTAATAACATAAAAAATTTCAAAATTGAATGCGTTGCGTTTACAAAAGTACTTCCCAATATGACTTGAAAAAACTTGTTAAAAACAAAATTTGTACACATTTTGAATACCATAATAAATAAACAAGGGCAAAATGGTAAACAATCAATTCATAACTTATTTTCACCATTGTACTCCTAAACACTACTATTGTTGGAAAATCAATTCTGCACATTTCTCTCTAACGCTCTTCCCTGATTTAAAACACATTCTGACATAATACAAAAAGCCAAAAATTGAAAATGGAAAACTGAAAAGTTTTTATTCAAATGACTCAAATTAATATTAGATTATTTGTTGAATCCTGTGATTGATGATTATGTGAAATGAAAGTAAAATGCTCCAAATACGTACAGAGAGCTTTGTAAAGTGTTTGGTCCATGACTCTGACAGAGGGCCGTGTCTTTGAATAAAATGAAAATATTTCCTCGATACAAATAAGATGTTACTTTAACATGTGATGATCTCTACCCAGTAGGATCCATATATTCCATCAAAAAAATAGTAATAGGGGTACCTATGAACCGAGAAATTCTTCAGTTCCGTGCAGGCACCTGTTGGGGTGCAGACAACCTTCAGCAGTAGTCCAGAATTCGTTTAGAGGGCTTTGTAGCGCTACCATGGTTTTGGTGTAGCGCTACCTATAGTCTAACTTTTGGACAGAGTGTTCTGGAGCGCTACAGGTGTTTCCCTGTAGAGCTGTCGAGAGCCTTATATGCCTCTATTAGTGTTTTGGCCGGCTGCGTGTGTGTTAGGTCGTGTATCAAATTTTCAGAGCGTGAAAATTGTGAGAGGCAAGAGAAAACCAATCTCAGAGAGATTGTGAGAAGACTTGTACTCCTTGATTCGATTTCATAGTGGACTGGTGTGGCTCCCGTGGTTTTTCCTCACGTTGAGGTTTTCCACGTATATCTTGTGTCTCGTTTTTCTTTCCAGTTTTCATTACGCACTTGTTTGCTTGTTTTTCTATGATTCATTGTTCCCAAGATCCGTAGGGGCGTTGTAGGATTGAACATGTGTTCGTGATAATCCATAACAACTGGTATCAGAGCCGCGGTTGCGGTAGGTTTTGTTCGACAGGTTAGGGTTTAATCTCGTTCGGGCAGGCTAGGGTTTCAGTGGGAGCTATGGGTTCTGAAGAAGGCAAACAGAAGATTGATAAGTTTGATGGGTCAGACTTCGCGTTTTGGAAAACGCAGATAGAGGACTATCTGTATCAGAAGGATCTTTACCGGCCGTTCGAAGGTAAAGAAAAGGGGAAGAAAGCTGAAGAGAGTGACGATGATTGGAAAGTTCTTGACAGAAAGGCGTTAGGGGTTATTCATCTGTCTTTTTCCAAGTCAGTCACACACAACATATTGAAGGAGAAAACGACGGAGGAGCTTATGGAAGCACTGAAGAAGATGTACGAGCAACCGTCTGCTGCGAATAAGGTACATCTTATGAAAAAACTTTTCAACCTGTCTATGGCTGAAGGGGTTTCCTTTATGTCACATCTTAATGAGTTCAATATGATAGTTGATCAACTTACGTCTGTCGATATCAAGTTTGAGGATGAGGTTCAAGCTTTGTTAATTCTGTCTCAGTTGCCAGAGAGTTGGCAGGGTACCTGTAAGGGGATAAAATCCACGTAGCCCTGGATCACGTGCTTCCTTGATTCAACCCTAAATCTGCAAGACATAAAAAGGGTTAGAGTACCTTTGCCTCTCGTTGGCAAAGGCCCTCCGATGCCTAAGTTAGTATCACGTACTTGAACACACAAATTACTCACTGCCTATGAAAGCAATTCACAGCGTACCTTTTTTCATGGTTATTGCCTTGTATTTATAGGTGTAGACGTTCATCATCCTTTGGCATCTTGTGCCCCCTGTTTCCTATTCCCTTTAGGAATCCGTTTCCTAATAGGACTTTCCTATTAGGGACGAATCTCCATGTCCTGCTAGATCTCGTCTAGCAGGGGCCATCCTTTCCATATAGGATTCTCTCCTATATGAGGTATACTCCTAATCACGTTAGGACTTCCCATATCAACCCCTTGCTTTACGGGATTGCTCCTTATCTCATAAGGAGCTACTATAGAATATTCTGGAATGTTTCACCGCCCTACTCGTGGCGGTGCCGTGCTTCCACGTAGCTCGGAATAACTCGTACATAGTTCAGCTTATTACGCCGAGTTAAATTATGTATTCCAGAATGCTATTCAAGCTATACACGTAGCCTACCTAGCTCGGCCATATCAGGGGCATCCTTTATGCCTTACGCCGAGCTAGGGCATCCTGACTTATTAGTTTACTCATTATTAGTTCTAGCCTCGCTCGTGGCCAAACCAGCCCGGCACAGGGTTTAAAGACTCCCTATGTGGTGCCGAGCTATTCACCCTCTCGTGGTGACCGCCATAGGCACGTGCTATGCCTAATAGTGGGGTAATCAGATTTTACCCACTCCAATTGCTCCCCAGCTCTGCTACTGCTGTCATTCATCAGCAGTGCGCAGAGCTTCCACGGTTCCAGATGCATCTCTTGCACGCCTCCCTTCCACGTGGGTGGCAACGTCGTTATCGCATTCAATGCGAAATGACCCGTTGGTGGCTCGGATAAGCCCAAAGGACGATCCTGCTGACGTTTCACATACGTCACGTCCCACCTTTATGGGGTTTTGGGCGGGATAATGATTACTTTTCCCCCAAAACCCTTCGAGTCTAGAAAAACCTCTCCCCTTCTTCACTTCCCTCATTCTCTTCATCAGAAGCAAAGGAACAGGAGAGAGAAAGAGCTTCGTCTGCCATTAACGTCGTTTCCAAAGTTTGTTTCTTGCCATTGCACCTCCGTTTTTCTGTCAAAGAGTGCCCTCCGTCTCCGTCGGAAAGCCCCTTTTTAGGTCCACCTTCACGTAAGTGACTTTTTTTCAGATCTTCTGTCCTTTCTGGTTTTCTGTTCGACTCCCATTCTTCCCCTGGGTTTCAATAGCGAAACCCTTATTTTTCAGTAAAAATGGGAAGGCATAGGGCTCTTCTAAGTATGCCTGAGAAAGTAAAAGAGTTTCGTAGGACGTATGAGATTCCCGCCGATGTACAATTCCGGCTAAACAACCGTTATGACGGAAGAGAGGAGGGTCAGGATGAAACAAGAGTCCATATACCCCTAATTTTCATAGTCGAGGGAGGCCTTAGGTTCCCCCTTCACCCGTTCTTTCGAGAGGTCTGCAGCAGGTGCAGACTTAATCCGATGCAGCTATGCCCTAATTTCGTTAGGGTGGTCATGGGCACCCTTGCCCTAAACAGGCTGCTCGGCCTGCACCTCGACTGGTGAGATTTACACTACCTATATAGTGTAGTCCCCACTATAGACAATAACTATTATTTCAAGGCCAGGGATCCCCAGCAGAAGCTCATTACCGATCTGCCCAACTCCTCGAAAGGCGAGGCGGATGACTTTCTTGTGGTTACTGGCAATTGGGAGCCAAGGGATGCTGAGGGGATCACTATCGGCTTCACTTGCCCCACTGCCGCAGGCAAACTACGTTAGTATTTTTCATCTGTATTGTTTTTACACTTCATCCTAATGGACACCTTTGCTGATCATATTCCTTTTTGTGTTGTCTTTGCAGCGGGCAACCTTAATCACGGTGGTCGTCTGGTCCACGACAATCTCCATCGCGAGGATATTGCCCTTGCCCTCTACTTCGACGGGTTTGCACCAACTCCTGTTGGTCTTGGCCGTGCAGCTCACCTGTTACTGGGCTATACCCCATCATACTGGGATAATATCAGAAAGGTAGGACAGCCAAGAACAAGACACCCCTGGCCGCCAACTGCTCCCCTAGTCGCCACACGTCCCTCTGGTGAGCAAAGGATCGGCCGATCTAGAAGAGGCCAAGCTAGGAGAGGGCCAAGACGCTCCCGAGCCTCAACAGACCTCCAACAACAGATCACTTTCGCTCATATCCCCGAGGTTCCAACTGCCATCCTGATCATTGTCCGAGCTGATGAACAGGCGAGCATATCTGGGAGGGTGGTAATTGCGGAGGAAGAAGAAGAAGAAGAAGAAGAAGAAGAAGAAGAAGAAGAAGAAGAAGAAGAAAGGGGGAGTGAACTCGATCATCGCAGGATCGTTCGCTCTCTTGCCGAGCAATCTGCCCTACTAGCTGATTCGGACGACTCACCGGGCTACTCTCCTTCACCAGATCGGGAAGAGATGCCTCGTCAGCCGATCAATTTACTAGATGTGTTGAACCTTGGCGGTCCAGCATCTCGTGCCCCTCCGGTCGTCCATGCTGTCAACCCTTCCGACGCTCCTGAAGTCTCCCTTCCTGAGCAACAGAGGGATAAGAGGCCAGTGGAGAGCCCTCAAGATGCTCAGCCTCCCCCTCAGAGGAGAAGAACTGGGAGCTCGAGTTCAGGCCAAACTCTCCGTGACTCGCCACCTCTGGTGCAACCTTGGGCTCCAGCCTTGGCTCGCCCTGATGGCGCCCTTCTTTCCGCGACCGACAAAATCTCCTCCACCGAGGTAGCTTTTGGTGTGTCCAGAGCTGCTCTTCTACCGCTTGACATGGAGAGGGAGAGGAGCAGCTCCTTTGACACTCTGATGAAGTCGATCTTCCA
This sequence comes from Vaccinium vitis-idaea, assembly GCA_963854785.1. NCBI lineage: Eukaryota > Viridiplantae > Streptophyta > Magnoliopsida > Ericales > Ericaceae > Vaccinium > Vaccinium vitis-idaea. The sequence goes on along the minus strand of CAWLAL010000234.1, from coordinate 14,163 downwards.
ATCAAGCGCCAAGGTATAAAGCTTTATTTGCTGTTTCCTTATATGCTACTTTCTTTCCGTGATACTGTCCTCCCTAATTGTTAGTTGTGTCTATCTCTGCAGATCATGCAGAAAGCTGCTGCTGGCTTCGACCGAGCAAAAGAGGCTGAAAAAGACCTCAAAAAAGAACAAAAAAGGGATGATAAAGCCGAGCGGGAGAGTGCCCATCATGCTCAATTGCTCAAAGAAGCTCAGGAGGAGGTGGCTAAGCTGAAGGACGAGCTGACTGAGCAAAAAGGGAGGGCTGAGGAAAATGAGCAACGACTGCGCCTCGAGTTGTCCTCTGCCAATGCAAAGGCTGAAGCTGAATATGACAGGGCCGTGCTTGAGGTGACGGACAACTACAGAGCTCAAATGCCGGTAGTGCAAGATGCCGTTTGGGGGGCGGCTTGGCAGCGATGCCTCACTAAGCTCGGGGTGGATCCGTCTTCCCCTCTTTGGACTAATATGGAGCTTCCAAGTGGGGCAGCTGTTGTTCAACCCAATCTGAATGCGCAAGCTCAGCCTAACTCTGAAGTCCATGATGATATTTCTACCGAGCAGCCCCAAGCAAATGAAACCACTACTGATCCCTCCGTCTTGGGGGATGATGTTGCTGAGGGTCTTGGAGGTAGCAACCCTGACCCTAACCTCGCCATTGATGCAGGTCAGCACGGTGAAGAGGCTTGATGCTTTTTAATCTTACCTTTTATCATCTATACTCTGATTTTGACCCTGCGCGGTCTTGCTCGGCCGGATGTGGCTCTTTTTAATACCTTGATACTTTGTTAAGTACTTTTTGCGTACTCCTTTGTTTTTACAAGTGTTTCGTACTTGTTACTTCCCCAATCTTTATCCGTGCTGAGTTTGTTTTTATGCTGAGTTTTTCAAGTATCTTCGTACCTGAGCCTCTCACAGCCTAGGTGTTTTCATACTTAGGAACTACTGCAGTATGCATTGCAGACCCAAGTTTTTTCATACTTAGGATTTTCATTGTTGCTATACTCATAATGTTTGTTGCAATATTCGTTGCAAACTTGCATTATTCATTGCAAACCTAAGTTTCTTCATACTTAGAATTTTTGTGCAATATTCGTTGCAAACTTGCATTGTTCATTGCAAACCTAAGTTTCTTCATACTTAGAATTTTTGTTGCAATATTCGTTGCAATATACGCACTCTCTGCTCCCCAATAGGAATCCAGATTGGAAGCAACTTGGGTTCATATTTAAACAACATCACAGTAGGAGAAAAATGAAATTGTATTAATAATGACAAAAATCTAAATAACTGTTGGTGATTTTATTCGTAATCCCAACAAGGTGCCAAAACAAATGTGAATTTATTCGTATTCACTTTTTAAAAAAAGATGTGATTGTATTCGTAATCGCACAAACAAATCACTGGTAGAACTTTCTTAGGTTCTGGACGTTCCATGGCCGTGGTATAGGATCTCCATCCAGGTCGGCCAAACGATAGGCCCCAATTCCAGCAATTCCCACAACCTTGTATGGGCCTTCCCAGTTCGGGCCAAGCTTTCCGTCCGTAGATATTTTGGTGTTAGCCAAGACTTTCCTTAGGACTAGATCTCCAATTTTGAACTCTCTTGGTTGCACTTTCTTATTGTAGCTTCTTCGTAGCTGCTCTTGATATACTGCTAGGGTGATAAGTGCACGCTCCCTTCTTTCCTCGGCGAGATCAAGCTGCTCGGCCAGGGCTTTATTGTTGCCCCCTGACTCCACGAGAGTAGTGCGAATGGTTGGTAAACCAATCTCCAAGGGAATCACCGCCTCTGTCCCATAAGCAAGGGAGAATGGCGTCTCTCCCGTAGATCGTCGTGGGGTGGTCCTGTATGCCCAAAGTACGGCTGGAAGCTCGTCGGGCCATTTTCCCTTTTTCCTCTCCAACCTTTTCTTGAGACTTTTAAGGATAGTCTTGTTTGAAGCCTCTGCCTGCCCATTGCTCTGTGGGTAAGCTGGGGTTGAATAGTAGTTTCTGATACCGTACTGGGCACAGAAGGCTTTGAACTTCTTGCCGAACTGGGACCCGTTATCTGAGATGACGGAGTAGGGTACTCCAAACCTTGTGATTATTTTGCTCCACACAAATCTTTCCACCATTGCTTCTGTGATTTTGGCAAGAGCTTCCCCCTCTATCCATTTAGTGAAGTAGTCAGTGCCAATGAGTAGGAATTTTCGTTTCCCTGTTGCCATAGGGAGAGGACCCACGATGTCTAGTCCCCACTGAGCAAACGGCCACGGACTGGTCAGAGGCAACAGATCCTCCGCTGGAGCTCGGATGAGAGGGGAGTATTTCTGACACTTTTCACACTTCTTGACAAAAGCCTTTGCATCCTCCTGCATGTAAGGCCACCAATATCCCTGGGATATTGCTCGGTGGGCTATTGACCTTCCACCGGTATGTCCCCCACATGTTCCAGCATGGATCTCGTGGAGGAATTTCTGAACAATAGCTGGGTGTACACACAACAAGTATGGACCAAGAAAAGACTTTCTGTAAAGTTTACCTTCTAGAGAGAGCCAGAAGCGTACTGATTTGGTTTTGATCTTGTGGGCTTCCCTCTTGTCTTCTGGCAATGTCCCATCTCGTAGGTATGCCACTATTGGGTCCATCCAGCTCGGCCCAAACTCTGTTTCCATCACGATCTCTACCGCTCGGTCAATGCTAGGTTCGCTCAGATAATCCACAGCTATCGTACAGCGATACTCCGTGTTTACTGCTGACCCTAAGTGTAGACACCCCAAAATGAGACTCCCGTATATATTTTTGTCCCCAATGATGAAAAGAAACGCCCGGAAAGCCTTTCGGATTGAAACTCTTCAAGTCAACAAAGTCAATAGTGCCGCACGACACTCATCTCTCACGCATGAAGCTTCAACAATCACGCACGGCGTGCTTTTTGGATATTGGCGGTGGAAGTGTGCCGTACGGCACAGTTGGTGTACCGTACGGTACAGTTTGTGTGCCGTACGGCACTGTCATACATCAGTCGACTTTTTGCAGAGGTTCCAGCAGCTCAAATGTTTGACATTCGTTTGCTCTCTTCATCATGGTTTCTTGCAAGGTTGAAAGGCTATACAATAGCCATCATTACCATGTGTGGGCACCAAGTAAACTTGGGAACCAAGTTCTTCACTCGCTTATAAATTCCGATCGGCTCCCATGAATTTGACGGTGAAGAAAACCATGAAACCTCACCCCTAAGCTCTATCAAAATACCCTTTCCATTTACAAACCATCCTCATTATCACCCATAATCCTCCAGGAACCAATCTAATCCTCTTTTCCAAAGCAAACCCAATCGAAAATTCAATTCCCCTGTTTTCGGTCCAAAGCCGTGAGATTCATATTCAAAATTTGCCCAAGTTCCAGCTATCAATCATCGTCGCCACAGTACCAGAGTGAAGTTGGAGTCCAGAGGAGGTCCAAGCCGTGTTCAAGGAGTTCTAAAGAAATTCAATCCGAGAGTTTCAAGCCGAAGGTATATTTCCGTCTCGCCAAATTTCTTAAGTTTGGTACCCTGAGGGGAGGGGTACCAAGTGTGGAATGATCTCCTATATCATTCCCACACTTGGTATTCCCATGTTACATCAAGATCAGTTCAATTCCATACCTCCCGGTTGCGTCGTACGGTGAAAATATCGCCTCGTGCGGGGTGATTTAGTGAGGATGAACATTTCCCACTTAAACACACTGTTTTCTCATTCAAAATAGTCTACTTTTAACTATATTTCATGCCTTGTATGTGCTTTTATTCAATCATGTCGAAAAACCAAAGTTTGAACTGTTTGTGAAGGAAACAGTGCCGCACGGCGCTCCTCCTGTGCCGCACGGTACACTTGGAGTGTTGTACGGCACTCTTTTAAAAATTTGACCGTTGGATTGATGAACAGTGCCGCACGGCACACTTTTTCGCCAAATTTGAAGTTTTAACCAGTGCCTTGCACGAACAGTTTGAATCTTTGATTGGTTGTTTGCTTATTGTTATAACTTGCATTATTATCTGTTTTCATTATTATCATCTGTTTTGCTTGATAAATTGATTATTTGAATAAATTTCGGTATTAAAATATTTTCTAAAATCCCACAAATGTTTAGTAAAGACCGATTTTTAATCGGGCAAACGGGGTGCATTAAAACCCTTCCCCGTTCGTAACCTGGCTCCCGAATCCAAAACGAATCTCTGGTTTTCAAATTGTTTTATAAATCATTTTCTCAACCATTTTCCAAAACGGTTTCTCGGGTCCTAAATCATTTTCCAAAAACCCGGGTGGCGACTCTATTTTCAAATAAAAAACCACCGGTGGAAATCGACCGTCCACAAAATGGCGACTCCGCTGGGGATTCTCAAATTAATCTCTAATTTGGTGTTTTTATACTTATGAACTTCTCGAAAGCTTGTCAAAACGAAAATGCCTAGCGCTATCGCAAGGAAGGAATGGCGGACTAACAGGGCCTCGGCCGGCCATCCTGACTAGAACTTTTTCGTTGTTTGTCTGTGTAAAAATGACAAAGAATAGATTAATTTGGAGAGCCAAACTTGAAAAATATTTGTGGGATTTTTGAAAACAATTTTATTGCTGAACTTTTGCATCACTTGCATCGATGTTGGATAAGCCCCGCTGCTGCGTCTTGGTTACCCTACCCAGTTCACTGGTGTTAGGACATCCCCAGATGCTCAGCAACCCTGGACCGTGATGAGTCAGCCTGCCGTTTGACCTTTGCCATGCAGTACACTTGGTACTGGGAGGCAAATATTGGCTCTAGTCTAGGAGACCCCCTCAACCAAAACCGGCCTTTTCATATAGCAAACCATAGAACCTTCCAACCTAGGACAGGAACCCACATGTTAGGATTATGAGATATACCATGTTATGTGTTTACTGCTTTCCATATATTGTCATCATTTTGCATTATCATGTTTAGTTAGACCCCATGCTGTCACATTTTCCCGTGGTCTTAAGAGGTTGCCCTGCCCGATGATGAGTCATGCATTCCAATGCATGTTGTTCAGATCAATTCAGTCCTTAGAATAACAGGACTTAGGAAAGTCAAATCAACTTGATCCTTGACAATCCCTTGGCAATGACCTAACAGAAATTAGGAACAATTGACCCAAGCTGGGGCAGTTGTCCCTAAAATCAAAGTTAGACCCTTGAAAAGGAGTTATCAAGAACCAAGTTATTTGAATTTTCCCAAATCCTGCTATCCTAAATAAAGGATACACTGCAAAAGATACACTGAGGATCGGGGCAGCATTTTTAAAGACCCATTTTTCCATAGTCTAGGAGACTTTAAATCTTTGGAGTTTGAAACACCTCCAGTGTCAGCCGTGCTCGAACGGCTCCTTGTGATTCTATCACATTTCTATCCAGATTTCAACAACCTTATTGTTTTGTCTTGGATGGTCACGAAAGTTGATTGGCTCTGGTTCCAACACACAGGAACTTAACCTACTGAGTAGTCGACCTACCCAAGGTTGTTGAAAACTTTTTGAGACTTAGAGTGACATACACGACACAAAAACGACATTCTCCTTTTTTGAAATAAAACGGCGGCACTTCTAAGTCTGCTTTTGTTTTATTGTCAGTTCTAAGCGATTGGTCAGAGTGAGAAGAACAACATACCCAGTTGGACCCGGCCTCCTAAACAGCGGTTAATTCGAACTCAGTCAGAAGCAGTACATTTAGGCTTAGTAGGTCCTTCAGAGATGACAAAAGAACCAGCAAACAAGAATGAAGTCGAGGCTCTCAGGTTAGCCTTTGAAGAACAGCGGGAACACAGTGATAGTCAGATGGCTGAATTACTACTCCTGATACAAGGTCTGACCCTTCAGAATAGGCCACCACAGGGTCCGGGGGAGCAACCACCGCCTTCGCCTCCACAAGAGAATCCAAACTTAGAAGCGATGATGGCAAAGATCGCCAAGCTTGAAAAGTCTATCCAGAAACAAGAAAAGGTGGCCGCCACAGGTGTCGATATGGATAAGTTGTGCCTATTCCCTAACGCCAAGCTCCCGGAAGGATTCAAACCAATAGCCTGGGAAAAGTTCGATGGAAGTGGAGATCCAAAAGCTCATCTGCAAACATATGTGAGCACTTTGTCCATGTATAACATAGAGAAGAATGCCATGGCTCAAATGTTTCAGCAAACTCTGACAGGACCGGCGCTGCGATGGTTTCTAAACCTAGACATTTCAAAGAAAGGAAGTTGGGAGGATATTGGGGCAGCTTTCATAGCCCAGTATAATTACAACATCCAACTTGAGATGACCATTCGGGAATTGGATGCAACAAAGATGGGGGCAAATGAGTCATTTGCTGACTTTATCAAAAGGTGGAGAGGAAAGGCATCTCAAATGATTGACCGGCCTTCTGAAAAGGAACAGATAAGAATCATTACTCGTAACCTGTCGCCGGATTTTGCTAAACACCTGGTGGTATTTCAAGCTACTACAGACTTCAAAACCTTCTATGAGGCAGGCCTTGCAGTTGAGGAGGCGATCCAGTCCGGCATTTTTAAGGAAAAGGAACTTGTTCCCAATACCAAACAGGTATACCCTGACAACACCCACACATTGTTCAGCGAAAATGATCATACCCAAGCCTCTTTCAGCTCCACAAACCAAAATTTCAACCAAGCCATGCCTATCAACGAAGTCAAAACTCAAACCAACCACTCTCAAAAGCTACAAAGAACCCTTTCCCAATTCTCCGAGCCTCTGTCCTTGATTTATGAGAAGCTCCTCAAAACCGGCCATATCAAACCACTCATTCCAACCCCTCTACCTCAGAAGCTTCCATCTTACCATAACCCAAATGCCTTTTGTGCATTCCACCAAATGCCCGGTCACGCTATCGATGAGTGCCATCGCCTTCATCACAGAATTCAGAACCTCATGGACAACAAAACCATTATTGCCCCACCAGCAAAAACAAACACCGAGACAAGTCCCAATCCTCATATCAACTCTGCCATGTTCGACATTGAACCCATGGGGGATTACTGATTGATGTCAAGGCCAGCAAAGAAGAATGAACCGCCAAGGACCATGCAATAGACCAATCTTTCACGAGTCTTGGGAATTTTCAAGTTTCGAGTCAGAGTCGTCTCTTTTATTGAGTCAGTTTGTATTTCTGTTTCTACTTTGGTGTTTGTCTTCAAATTCGAGTCTGTAATGTTCTGTTGTCTAAAAAAAGAGAAAAACCAAAAATAGAGTCAGCTTTGTAGTCCCGATCTACGCACGACCTGATTCCTTGCACAGGGATACGTAGGCAACCCTTAGTGGTTCGGTCGCAACTTTCATAAATCAATGTCACGCTTTTGTGTTAGAATTGTCATAATTAACTTGAGTTTTCGCAATAATCCTTGAAGATGAAATTGTTCTCCAACATCATTTGAGATTCATGATAATCACCTCAAAAAACGGGATGATTTTTTATTGAACCCTCGGCTCTCACAAGAAGAAGGAGTTCCAGGCGCCATCCTCCAACGTCATCAAGAAGTAATGCTTTGACCTAAAAAAAAAAAAAAAAAGGGGCCTGCTAGGTTGAAAACCCGAAAGGGCGGCCTAGGCAAAAGTTAAGGCAAAGCTCGCTGGATCAGAACTTTGAAGTACGATCCAGGCAAAAGTTAGAGCATATACAGATTCTTTCTATCAAGTTGTGCATTTCAAAATGAAGAAAGACATTCTTTGTTTCCATTCCCTAGATAAATATATCCCTTGATAGCCCTTTTTTAGCCTGAATTATCCTCTTTGAAAAAGAACCCAGCTAGACAGCTATCCCCCACACTGGGGCGAATTAAGAGAAATGAAAGTGCCAAGTTATCAGCAAGATGTCAAGATGAAAGTGCCGAGCACATGATCGTTAGAGAAATGTCAAATTTTCAAAAGTACCAAATGCATGGTTGCCAGTGGCACGTCAGAATGGAAAATGCCAAGTTCATGGGCACAACCAAATGTGAAGCATTGAAAAGGAAGAAAGAAAGAGAGTGCCTATCAAAAGCCAAAATGGGGCACAAAGGAAAACATTGAAGAAAACAGAAAGGGCACGCAAAAAAGAGTTCAAGATAGCTGCTAGCTCTAAAACCCAGAAAGAATGAAAATTTTTGAGCCTTTATCCTTTCTTTGTTAAACCCCAAAGCCTTGGCCCCGTTATTACCTGAATAAAGTCCTTTCAGATTGAAAAGCACGACTTGATAGTGAAAATCCAAATGGGAACAGTATCATTTCCCTTGAAGATCAAAAGTCAAAGCATTGCACAACACCAGCACCCGCTAGAAGCAAAAGTCCAATCCTCATTAGCAACCCGGGGGCAAAAGTTAAAGCATTGCACAACCCCAGCATCCGCCAGAAGCAAAAGTCCAGACCGGGGCATCTCAATGGAAAATTAGTGAATCAGCATCTCGGGGGCAAGGGTTCACAACAAGAAATCTTGTGTTTTGATAAAATAATCGATTTAAATGATCATTTGATGGAGTGAAATAATTTCAAAACCAAAAGACTTAAGTTTATGAAAATTTCAAACGTCAATTGTGGGGCACGTTTTGCCATTTCCCGAATTCTCGAGTCTGTCATTGCTTATTGGTCTTTTCAAGTCGACATAGTCTTGTCAAAATCCGTTCCCTTTTCACAAGGTCGATCCAGTAACAAAATAACCCGCGTCTACCAAATTCACGAGTAGTCATTGTCCGCCCAAACCAGGGGCATCTTTGTAAAGTCATTCGTATCATCTGGGCCTTGTCCAAATTCACACAAGGTCTTTTGTTCAGTCAACCCTTGGTGGTCTTGATATTCTTAAACTCGTGGAAGACAATGTCAATGTATGGAAGAGTCTATTTTTGGATAAACAAGCCAATAGGTTCAGAATTGAAGCTTGTCATCTATTGGGACACATTTGTCCAAGACCGGGGCACGTCAACTCAACGCCATCTATTGGGAGAAGCACATACACCTGAGTTTAAGATTTGGGGCAGAAATGCCAAAAAGCTCAAGCCTCACAAAAAGCCAGAAAGCCCGAAAGCTCAAGCTCACTGATCAAAGTGTAACTTCAAATCTAGCCCCTATCCAAAAGGAAAGATAGTAAAGCAAAAAGAGACACCCTGTTGCGCCACCTATTTTCTAAAAAAGGAATGTTGTCATTGTGTCATCAAACGTCAAAACCAGAGTCTCACACAAGAGTCCTCATGGATAATTTTTTAATCAATTGTCCTTTGGGACAGTTTTTCAATCAATCGTCCCTCGGGACATGTTTTCAATCAATCGTCCTTCGGGACAAGTTTTTTTCAATCGTCCTTCCAGGGCAATTCTCCAATTAATCGTCCTTCGGGAAAAATTTTCAACCAATCATCCTTCGGGATAGTTTATCATTCCATCGTCCTTTGGGACAGGTTTTCAATTAATCGTCCTGCGAGACAGTTTTTTACTCCACCGTCCCTCGGGACATGTTTTCAATCAACTGACCTTCAGGAAATGTTTTCAATCAACTGTACGTCTTGCAAGACATGTTTTTCAATCAATTGTCACTCGAAACATGTTTTCAGCTAACCGTCATTCGGGACATATTTTCAATCAACCGCTCGTCCTTCGGGACATGTTTTCAATTAAGTGTCTCTTGAGACATGTCTTCAATCAACCATCCCTCAAGATGTGCTTTCAATCAAACATTTTTCAATCACCGTCCCTCATTGCAATTTTTCAAACAACGTTTTTCAATCCACTGTCCTCAGCGATAGTTTTTCAAATTTTCAATCAACTTCAACCAATTTCAATCAATTTCAATCAATTTTTCAATCAACTTCAATCAATTTTTCAATCAACTTCAATCAAAATTCAAATGCAAGACTAGAAATGGTCTGTTTTTCAATCAACCGTCCTTTGGGTCAGTCTTTCAGTCAAGCATTCTTTGGAACAGTTTTTCAATCAACTGTCCTCCGGGGACAACTTTTCAATCAAATCAATTTTAAGGTCAGTTTCTCAAATCAATCTGCCTTCTAAAACAAATTTTTCAATCCAATCTCTAAACTCAATTTCAACAACTCAAGTCGATCAAACCACGAGACCTCGCTGGTCTTGCGCACACAATTTTTCACGAGACCTCGCTGGTCTCGCATGAACCCTTTTGGGACCTCTCCCGTCTCGCACGAACCCTTTTGGGGACCTCACTGGTCTCGCTCAAATCATGTTTTCTTTGGGACCTCACTGGTCTCGCTCTAATCACTTGTCACTATTCACGGAGCCTCACTCGCTGGTATATATTTTTGTCCCGTATAAATGAGACTCCTGTATATATTTTTGTCCCCAATGATGAAAAGAAACGCCCGGAAAGCTTTTCGGATTGAAACTCTTCAAGTCAACAAAGTCAATAGTGCCACACGACACTCATCTCTCACGCATGAAGCTTCAACAATCACGCACGGCGTGCTTTTTGGATATTGGTGGTGGAAGTGTGCCGTACGGCACAGTTGGTGTACCGTACGGTACAGTTTGTGTGCCGTACTGTGCCGTACGACACTGTCATACATCAGTCGACTTTTTGCAGAGGTTCCAGCAGCTCAAATGTTTGACATTCGTTTGCTCTCTTCATCATGGTTTCTTGCAAGGTTGAAAGGCTATACAATAGCCATCATTACCATGTGTGGGCACCAAGTAAACTTGGGAACCAAGTTCTTCACTCGCTTATAAATTCCGATCGGCTCCCATGAATTTGACGGTGAAGAAAACCATGAAACCTCACCCCTAAGCTCTATCAAAATACCCTTTTCATTTACAAACCATCCTCATTATCACCCATAATCCTCCAGGAACCAATCTAATCCTCTTTTCCAAAGCAAACCCAATCGAAAATTCAATTCCCCTGTTTTCGGTCCAAAGCCGTGAGATTCATATTCAAAATTTGCCCAAGTTCCAGCTATCAATCATCGTCGCCAGCCGTAGTGCTTGCTCCAGTACCAAACCTTCTGGAGAGAACAACACCACCCCTGCTCCAGATCCCTTGTTGCAAGCCGACCCATCAACATAGAGCCTCCATTCCTCTGGGTCCAGATCGGCCACTCTCGTTGGCTGCTCGGGGTGATTGATTTCTTGCTCCGTCTCGTGGAGGGTTGGTGGAGGTGGAGCCACCGTTGGGGTAAACTCAGCTACAAAGTCAGCCAAGATTTGCCCTTTAATTGCCATCCTTGGCTGATAGTCAAGGTCAAATTGGCTCAATTCAATGGACCACTTGGATATTCGTCCAGAGAAATTTGCCTTCCTAAGCAAGGCTCTTAGTGGATATTCAGTGAACACAGTGATGGGATGCTGTAGAAAATAGTGAGGTAACTTTCTTGAAGCTATGACAAGAGCGTATACCGATTTCTCCAATGGTAGGTAACGCGTCTCAGCATCTAACATGGTTTTGCTCACAAAGTAGACCGGAGCCTGCTCTGTCCCCTTTACTCGTAGGAGAACCGAGCTGAACGCATGATCAGATACTGCTAGGTATAATATCAACCGCTCCCCAGCTTCTGGGGTAGAGAGTAAGGGTGGTGACGACAAGTAGAGTTTCAACTCTTGGAAAGCCTTTTCCTGCTCGGCTCCCCACTCGTATCCTTCTCTCTTCTTCAGAAGTTGAAAGAACGGTCTGCAACGGTCTGAGGACTTACTGATGAAACGGTTAAGAGCTGCTGCCATCCCTGTTAGCCTTTGGACCTCCTTCGTGGTCTTTGGGCTTTGAAGGGCTTGCAGAGCCGTGATCTGGTCTGGATTAGCCTCGACCCCCCTTTTAGTCACCAGGTGCCCTAGAAACTTCCCCGAGCTGACTCCAAAGGCACACTTGAAGGCGTTTAACTTTAATTTGTATTTTCTCAGAATATTGAAAGTTACCTCCAGGTCGGCAAGGTGATCAGGCTTCAATCTGCTTTTTACCACCATGTCGTCGATGTAGACCTCCATGGTTTTGCCGAGCTGTTCCTTGAACATCTTAGTGACCAACCTCTGGTAGGTTGCTCCAGCATTCCTTAGCCCAAATGGCATAACTTTGTAACAGTAGAGTCCTCTTGGTGAGATGAAGGATGTTTTCTCCTGGTCTGGCTCATGCATGGCTATTTGATGGTATCCTCGATATGCGTCAAGGAAGCTCATCCTTTCGTAGCCTAATGTGGCGTCTACTAGCTGATCGATCCTGGGGAGTGGAAAGCTGTCCTTCGGGCATGCTTTGTTGAGGCTGGTGAAATCTACACAAACTCTCCACTTCCCGTTTTTCTTCTTGACCACAACTGTGTTGGCTAGCCAGTCTGGATAGCTCACCTCTCGTATGGCATCCGCTTCTAGTAGGCGATCCACCTCTTCAATTACAGCGTCGGCGTGCTGTGGTGCCGACCTCCTCGCCTTCTGCACGACTAGTTTGTGCTGAGGATCCACGTTTAAATGGTGGCAGATTATCTCGGGGTCTATCCCAGGCATCTCCTGGGGATTCCAAGCGAAAACATCGATTTGGTCCTTCAGAAAGGCAACCAAATCCCTTTCCTCCCGTTCGGCAAGTGTCTCGCCGATCAAGAAATACCTTTCCTCATCATCTCCCTGGATCTATATCTTCTTTAACCCTTCCACCACCTTCTTGGTGGGGTCACCTCCGACGTCTTCCAAGGTAGGCTGATCCGGAACTTCAACTGTCTGCACCAACTCGGCCTTGGGGGATTTCTTCAGTACCATGTTGAAACATAGGTCGGCTACCTTCTGGTTTCCCCTAACGCACTCAATGCCATCCGCTCCAGGATACTTGATCTTCTGGTGGTAAGTTGAAGAGGCTGCCCTCATTTTGTGCATCTAGGTTCTTCCTATAATCACGTTATAGGAGGAAGGGATGTCTACCACAAGGAAGTCGGTTTTCAGGACTACTGATCCAGCTCGGACGGGCAATGTGACCTTTCCCATAGGCCATACCGTCTGTGCACTAAAGCCGACCAGTGAAACTAAACACTTTTGCAATGAGCTCGGTGGGAGTTCCATCTTCTTGAAAGTTTGGTAGTACATGATCTCTGTGCTAGCTCCCTGATCGACAAGAATCTTCTCCACGTCATAATCCCCTATTCGTAGGGTGATTACCAACGCATCGTTATGTGGCACCACTACTCCATCCAGATCGTCGTCAGTGAAGGTGATTGGGATCTCCATGACTTCCTCAGCCCTCGGCCTCTTCATGCCGAGCTTCATGACTTGTTTTGCCTGGCCGTTGACCCTCTGGATGTGCCTTATCTCGTTGTTGTATAAGGGGCGACTAATCCATGTATCATATGGATTATTCCCTTTGGACCTTTCTCGTAGTCCATCTCCTCTACCAGCTCGGCATCATTCTTGCTATCAGCCAAGAACTCTTTAAGATGACCCTATGGCCACCTTCTCATCCAAGAATTTCTTGTACTCCACGCAATCCTCAGTCATGTGTCCCCAATCTCTGTGATAGCTGCAGTGCTGATTGGTAGCCCTCCTCTTCTCTGGGTTCCCAGTCATCTTTGGGGGTCTTCTGAACCATTGTTCGTTTTTGATCCTGTACAGCATCTTGTAGATGGGTATATTGAAAGTCGCCATAACACTGAAGTACGACTTGGGGTCTGGATCAGCTTTATCCTTCTTCTGCTGTGCATAATCCCTCCTTCCCGTCGTGAAGTCTTTCTTGTACACCTTTGACTCCATTGTCCTTTTCTCTGGGAGCTGAGGTTGTCCAACGACAATCTTTCCTCCTGCCTGCAGGATGTCATCTTCTACCCGTGCTGCTCCTGAATTCTCTCCATCAGTTTGGCCACAGTCTTGACTGGGTGCATGGTAAGCGATTCTCGTAGCTTACTATGCACGGGCAAACTTGTTTTGAACGTTGCCAGAGCATACTCCTCACTACAATTTTCAATCTCGTTGAAAGTTTCCCAGTAACGCTTTGAGTACTATCGCAGAGTCTCATCATCCCTCTGTCTCATAGAGGTTAATGCATCGAATGTTTTTGGAGCTGCTCGGCTTGTAAGGAACCGAGCAGTGAACTCCTCAGCCAGTTGAGTCCAGCATAAGATGGATCCTTCTGGGAGCTTATGATACCAACTCAAACCCTTCATGAGCTCATAGGCTCTCTTGAAGCCCATGAAAAAAAGAATGTC
>CAWLAL010000233.1:0-34636 GCA_963854785.1 Vaccinium vitis-idaea | reverse complement strand
CAGCTAGCTTTGCTAGCAAAAGCAAATTTTTTAATATTTTACCTTAATAATAATTCAACAGAGTCAAATTATAAAATAGGTAAACTTAAAATAAGTTTTGTTTTTTGTTTAAAAGTAAAGTTTTTTTTATTAGTTAAGTAACAAAATATTTTGAATTAGTTAAGTAATAAAAAATCTTTAACTTTATTTATTTAAAATAATTATAAGAATTAGGAATAAAAAGACTCGTAAAAAATGAATTTACTAGCCTCTAAAAAAACTGTGTTTTTTTTATTGACAAGCCCCTAAGTAAGAAAAAACGAAGTTTTGTCCAACAAAGGTTCTCCGAACCCTTGGTTTGAAAAAACTCTGTTTTTTCTTGGGCTCGTCCCTGCTGCAGTAAGACAAAATTTCGTTTTGTCTAACAAAGGCAGGTTTTTTAAACATTAAATTAAGATTCAGTTTACGAAATTAGCTATCAACAAAATAAATAGTAAATAAACTACTTGTTAATTGCTTTATTACAATTTTATTTTAGGAAAAAAACACAAAATTTTTTGTATATTTATAATGTTACTAGTAAATGTTACTAGTAACATTAATTAATAATACTAATTATTTCTGTTTTTACTGTTTTCATAAAAAAAATTTTTTTTATGAAAAAATTTATTAAAAACTAATAATGAAACATATAACATATGAATAGCTTGTCAACTAATTTGGAGTTGTAAAAAATAGTTGTACAACTTATTGTACAAGATTTTTGTTGCCAATCATTTATTATTCACTTTTTTAGAAATTTGAAAAATATTTTCAAATAACAATACATAGTATAATATATACTATAAAATTGTAATATACTTCATAAATAAATATTTATAACAAATATTATTTTTCAAATCAATTATTATTTTTTTAAACTAATTAATAGTATGTATTGAAATAAGAATTTTTTTTAAAACTGATACAAATATTGAAGTAATTGTTTTTTTATTTTAGCAAAAAAAAATTATAAAAATCTACACATTTCATTAAATTATTAAAAATTTGCAAACGGTAATAAAATAAAACAAAGTTTGAGCCAATAAAAACGACGCTATAAAAAATTTTACAACACGGTTGTATTTGTACAAATTTTCTTATTTGCAGCTAACTTTGTTGTATAACAGGTTTTATCTCTTGTTTTTTTACTGATATTTTAACAAAGTTGAACTATAATAAAAGCAACGTGGGGCTCATCCCGCGTTGCTTTGCCTATAAAAAAACATAGTTTTTTTATTGACAAAGGGCAAAATATTTAAAAAATTAGATTTAATTTACATTAAATACTAATAAATAAAAAAATTAATACTATAAAAATAGTATACTAAATGTATTTATTTATAATATGAGAACATAAAATGTATTTCAAAAGTATAAACTTATACTTAATATATTATATAAGTAATAAATTTTTAGTTTAAAAATCGAATTAAAACTAATTATAATTCTAAATTTGAGGAAATTGTTATGAAATTAGCATATTGGATGTATGCGGGACCAGCACATATTGGGACACTTCGAGTTGCTAGTTCATTTAAAAATGTGCATGCAATTATGCATGCACCTCTAGGAGATGATTATTTTAATGTAATGCGATCAATGTTAGAACGTGAAAGAGATTTTACTCCAGTAACTGCTAGCATTGTAGATCGACATGTACTAGCGCGAGGCTCACAAGAAAAAGTCGTAGAAAATATTACTCGAAAAGATAAGCAGGAAAAACCCGACTTAATTGTTTTGACCCCAACTTGTACATCAAGCATTTTACAAGAAGATTTACAAAATTTTGTAAATCGAGCGGCTAACGAATCAGATTCAGATGTTATTTTAGCTGATGTAAATCATTACCGCGTAAATGAATTACAAGCCGCAGATCGTACCCTTGAACAAATTGTTCGTTTTTATTTTAAAAAAGCTGAAAAACAAAACATTCTAGATTTAACGAAAACGGAAAAACCTTCGGCAAATATTATTGGCATGTTTACTTTAGGTTTTCATAATCAACATGATTGTAGAGAATTAAAACGACTTTTAAATGATTTAGGTATTGAAATCAATCAAGTGATTCCTGAAGGTGGTTCTATTCCAGATTTGCAAAACCTCGGGAAAGCATGGTTTAATTTAGTACCATATCGTGAGATTGGGTTAATTACGGCAAATTATTTGCAAACCGAATTTAATATGCCTTATATTACTACAACTCCAATGGGTATCGTTGATACAGCTAATTGTATACGCGAAATTCAAAAAATTCTTGAATTCTATAATTATACTCCAACGGTAAACTTTGAGAACTATATTGATCAGCAAACAAGATTTGTTTCGCAAGCAGCTTGGTTCTCGCGCTCAATTGATTGTCAAAATTTGACTGGAAAAAAAGCTATTGTTTTTGGCGATGCTACTCATGCAGCATCTATGACAAAAATTTTAGCACGAGAAATGGGTATACGGGTTTCTTGTTCTGGGACATATTGTAAACATGATGCGGATTGGTTTCGCGAGCAAGTACAAGGTTTTTGTGACCAAGTATTGATTACTGATGATCATACGCAAGTTGGTGATATGATTGCTAAAATTGAACCATCAGCAATTTTTGGAACTCAAATGGAAAGACATATTGGAAAACGTTTAGATATTCCATGTGGAGTTATTTCCGCTCCAGTTCATATTCAAAATTTTCCACTCGGGTATCGTCCTTTTTTAGGGTACGAGGGAACAAACCAAATAGCTGATTTAGTATATAACTCTTTCACGTTAGGGATGGAAGACCATTTATTAGAGATTTTTGGGGGGCATGATACAAAACAAGTTATTACAAAATCATTATCTACTGATTCTGATTTAAGCTGGGCACCTGATGGAATAGCTGAATTAAATAAAATTCCTGGTTTTGTTCGTGGAAAAATAAAAAGAAACACAGAAAAATTTGCTCGTGAAAAAAATATTAATGAAATTACTGTAGAAATTATGTATGCTGCAAAAGAAGCAGCAGGCGCATAAAATATTTGTGTAAAACTACCATCTATTACTACTCCCACTATAAAATAGTTATATTTATTTCTAGGGTTGCTAACTCAATGGTAGAGTAGTCGGCTTTTAACCAATTTGCTTTAGATTCAAGTCGTGGGCAACCCAATAAGTATAATTTTTTTTACTTGCATTTCTTTAATTAAATTTGCTATAATACATTAATATAGTGTTTATTAAAATTAATTGTTAAATTGTATAGATCAACTAAAATATAGTTGATTATTTAATAGACCGTAATTACACCGTATTTACAAAAACAGATACAAGTTTATTTTTGGTAAATTATGCTATAAAAAATTTGTATAAATATTTGTATAAACACTGGCAAAGTAAAAAAGCTAGCTTTTCTTTGCTAATATTTTAACTTCTTTTTTGTCAATAAATAAATTATGTTTTTTTATTGACAAAAAAGAAGTTAAAATATTAGCAAACGGAAATATTAGCAAAGGGAAATATAAGCAAAGCAAGGGAAGATTCTTCGAATCCTTGTCAGTAAATAAAGCTCTGCTTTATTTACTAGCAAAGCAAGCCCCCTTGCTTTGCAAGGCAAAGGGAAGCTAGCTTTGCTAGCAAAGGCAGGTTATAAAAACAAAGTTTTTATTAGCAAAGGAAAAATTTGTACAAGTACAAACTAGTTGCAAGCTTTGCTTTTTTCTTAGGAACTTGTTGCAAAGTTTTTTTTATTGACAAGCCTTTGTAATATTTTTCACACAAATGTGTGAAAAATATAACAAAGGCTAACGAAGTAAGTTGCTGTGCTACAAACTTGTTGCAAAGTTTTTTTATTGGCAATATTTTTATTTAAATAAACAATTATTATTATGAGCGAAATTAATTTTAGTCATGAAGACTACAGATTTAAATGGAGACTAATGTGGGTATATATATTAGATAGTAGAGCTTGGAACTTTAGTTTTTTTCAAGTTCCAGAAATTAAAAAATGGGTATGGGAAACTGAATTAATTACTGATGTAGGTGTTAATTTTCATGGAGATTTTTTTCATAATGGCAAATATAGATGGCCATCATCATTAAATAATGCTAGATTAGTAGTTAAAGAGGCACTAAATTATTCCAACTTATATGAGTTAATTATTAGCGAACCTTTTGATTCGAACTTTAATTTACATCATTCTATTTCTAGTTTATGTGAATATAATTCTGATTTAATTAAAGAAAATATTGGAGAAGATGTTATTTTTAATTCCAATTTTTACTATACCAATAAAACTAGAGAAGAATATTTTAAGTCATTAAATGTATCAAGTTGGTCGTATGAAAATGTCATTATTTCAGCAATTTGTTATTTATTTGAAAACATTTATATAAAGTATCCTACAAGTCTTGAAAATTTTTATAAAACAAATAAAGTCGAGGGTTTCAATAATGATTCTGATTATGTCAAAACATTGCAACAAAATATTTCATTCAATGTCGAGATGTTAATTGGTGAAATTGTAGGATATTTGCTAGATAAACAATATTCAAAACAATTATTTTCTGTGTTAAGTAATACCAATATTTTTCGTATTGAACGTTTTGCAACTTTTCATGCTTTTACGTATATTTTTGAGGAACTTCCTAAAAAAAAATATCGTCAGTATTTTAAAAATAATACTAATATCGTGGAAACTTTATCTCGTTTTTTTCAAGTTTTCCAATTAAATTTCATATTTTGTGATTCATTTATTGAAAATGCAATTCTAGGGAGTATAAATAATTATACTAATTCTATAGATTCTAGTCAAAATTTATTTCACATACTAAATTTATACCTACACTTTTTACAGAAGTATAGTAGTTTTCAAGAAAAGTCAGAAAAATTGCTTTATTTTTCTGAAACAAAATTAGAAATTTCTAATCAAAAATTATTTGTTAACGCTTTTTTTTATAATTATATTACTGGTATTCCATTACTAGAAATTACTGGCGCTGTTAAAGTATTTAAAAAATTGTTTCCAAGTATTCAATTTGATATTTTACAGCATCTGGAACAAATGAAAAAAAATAACAATTTAAAAAAAAAATTAAACCAAATAAGAGAAATATCCGGTTCCATGGTTGGCTTAATTGGTCCTGGATTAAGTGCCCACAATTCATTTTTGGGAAACTCATTAAACGTTTCTCCCCCATATGCGACATATGCTACTACCGAACCCTTATCATCTCAAACACGTTTTGTTACACGCTCGTCAAATGCTCTTCCTGTTAGTTTACAGAGAAAAAGTGAAACAGCTGAAGCGATGAAATTCATACAATCAAATCAAGAGTATCTCCTAAAATATCAAACTGCACTGCAACAATCTAAGCTTTCACCAAATTTTACCATTTTACCTTTAAATTCGATAGAATTTGAAGGAAAAGCTATAAAAGGGTTTGTCTTCCAGAAAGATTCGAAAACTAACCTTATATCTCCTATCGGAAATGTTGGTTCGTATGATTGTATTAAAACTGGTTTAGACACATTTGACGATCTGACGATTTCCGCAGGTCAGACGTTTCGAAAAGCTCATTTTTTTTGTGATAACATTAGACAGCCCTGCAGAGTAACTACAGGTGCCGGGTTATGCTGGGTGGTTCCTCCTTGTATAAATAAAGTCGAAGAACATCAAGCTAATCAAGACACTCGCGACTACAGATATCAACCTGGTTTTGAAAGTAGCTCTTTAGGGGAATTAGTTTTTCCAAAGACTGTCCAAAGTTGGGGTTATATCTGTGAAACTGTCGAATCGCAGGGTCTTATAAACTCTGGCACACTTGATTTTTTAAATGTCCGTTTTAAAAATTGTGTAGGTGATGGAATTGCTCAGCTTGATCAAATGCGAAGTAGTCTACAAATACCTGAAGATAAAAGTTTGTTTTGTTTATATACTGGAGATGCTATATGCAAAATTGATGAATTAACAAAAATTGTGCGCTCTTGTGGTCTCCATACAACAGGTCATGGAAGGACTTTAATAAAACCGGGCGTACTTTTGAGCGATGCCTGTGATACGGCATATAAACTAACGCAAGTTGGAAAAACTTATATTCAACAATGTAATTCACCAATTGGAGAGCAGGTTCTTTCAAACTTGTTAGAAACAAGCATAAATAATTTTTGTAACGAGGTCAATACTGCTGCACTGGCAAACCACAGTTATCGACAAGCTGGACGAACCTTTATTCCAGCAGTTGTTTTGTCTTTTGACGAGATCCCGCTTGCTGGCGTTTATGCTGATCCAACTCCTAATCAAACAGTACAAATTGTTGGTAAAGTAACCGATTTAATTAAACAACAACAGCCTGGAAATTTACAACAAGCTTTAAAAATAGGTCGAGTATTGGGTGTTGGAGATTTTCGTACTGATTCTAAAGCTCGTATTACACAAACTGGTTTAAGAACTCGAGACCAAGTTTATACTGCGATTGAACCTACTTTATCAGGTAAAAATTATACTAATGATAATCGTTGGGTTTGCTAATTATATAGCTTTTATAGTTATTGCTTAAAAAAATTTTGTATAAATATAAACTTGCTTTTCTTGGATAAAACTTCCCTTTTTTATTTATAAGTCCCTAAAAACAAGCAAAGATTGTTTTCTAGCCTATAAAAAAACTTTGCAACAAGTTTGCCTTTGTTGGATAAAACTTCGTTTTATCTTACTTCCCTTTGCTAATAAAAACTTTGCAACTAGTTTGTACTTTGTAAAAATTTTTATAACAAAGCAAGGGTTCGCAGAACCTTCCGTTGCTTTGCTTATATTTCCCTTTGCTAATATTTCCGTTTGCTAATATTTCAACTTTGTCCCTTGTCAATAAATAAATTATGTTTATTTATTGACAATAGGCTAGTCATTAAAAAAACCATTAAATTATTGTATTAAGGAGAAAAAAATAGTATGTCTCAATACAACCCTAATTTTAATTATGCTGATTTTGGTAAATTTGTTCGTTGGATTGAGTCATGGAAAATCATCTTAAATAATTGGAAAGAGTCGTATTTTCAAATTAAAGAATTAAATGATTATTTTACACATAATCAAAGCGTGGAAATTTTGTTCTCTAAGAATCAGTTTTTTGGTTCGGGAAAATATGCTTGGCCCTATTCATTAGACAATGCTCGATTAATTATTAAACAAGCAAAATATCATAAAACTTTATACGAATTATTATTACATCATCCATTTACCCATGATTTATCACTTCATAAAACACATGAAAGTTTAAGCAAACTAAATGGTGATTATGACGAAAGCTCTTTTCTAGACATTAAAACCCGTAATTCAATTTTCGCTAAGTCAAAAAAAAATAGGGAACAATATTTTAACTCACTTAAAATTGTAAATTGGACTTATTCTGAGGTTATTATTTCAGCAATTTGCTACTGTCTTGAATACATTTTTATAGAAAATACAGAAAAATTACCACAAACTATTTTTTGGAAAAAGGCAGAATTTCCTGAACAAATGCAAAAAGAAGCATTGCTTTTCAATTTGAAATGCTTTTTTTACAAAATTTTTGAGTATTTAGTATATTTTGAACCAAATGAACTTTTAGTAGAGATCTTTACTGAAATAAACCTTATTTCAGTATACAAGTTTCAATTTATCTGGGCTTTTCAACAAAGGTTTAAGGAAATTGTAGAAGAACATTTATATGTTAGACATTTAAATGGAAAACAGGTTAATCAAACTGCTTTATTTCATATTTTTAAGGCTTTTAATTTAGGTATTATTTTCCCAGATTATTTAATAACAAATATAATTACATACAGTGGAAATACAAATACTTTTTCGTACATAATAAATATGTTTGATATCAATAAATCTTTTTTAGAAAAATTAGATTTGTTTCCATCTACTTATGTTTATTCTGAAAATTTTGAAAAAAATAGTGAAGAAATACAAAAAATGTTTCTAATTGATTTTTTTCAATTAGAAACAATAGATGGTAAAGGACTATCTAAAGAATATGGAAATTTAGAAAATCACGATTTTATTCAATTAGTACAATTTTTTCATACAGTATTTCCTAGCTTTTCTCTAGAAAAAATATATGGAATTACTGAAAATCAGTATTTATTTTTAAAAAAACAAAAAAAAAACATTGAAACAGAAATAGGAACATTACTATTTTTCCAAAATCTTCCTTTTTTACGCTTTTTTAAATTTTTATATAGTCTTATTATTGGTTTTATTACATTTACAGGAAATGTAAATGTAGCTGTTTTTCCCAAAGATAATTTAGTTGCGCGCGATATTGTACCACACGAAACGTCTACAGTTTCATTTTTTCCGACTCCTAGCCGTACTAGAACTACATGGCGTGGTTCAACACGTTTGCCACAAGCACAAGCAATATTGCAACCACAAGTTATAGAAAAAGAAACACCTCCAGGAGAATATCACTTAAGCATTAGTAGTTCCTCAAGATCTCAAAATTTTGCGCAAAGTCTGTATTTTGGGCAAGAAACAATAAAAGGGTGGTCAACTGAAGTTTTACCTAAGACCCAAAGTGAAATTTATGTAAGTCAGGGTCAAGATGGAAAATTAATAATTTTTCATGGGGCAGGAGGCAGTTATGACGACCTTAAAACAGATGTGGCATATTTAAGAAAATATGCTGAAGAAAGAAGAAATTGGTGCTAAAATTATTGTAATTGATGGTCATCCAGTAGCAGCGCATTTAGCTCCAGCGAATCTGCGCGCCAGTTGTAATTTATTAGATGAGGTTGGTACATCTATAATGGCTTCGAGATCGTGGAATCAAGAAGAAGAACTTCTTGATGAAACGTTTAGACAGATTCCTTACTTTTCTGTCATGAACATACCCCTAGAAGATATTTTTTTGGATCAACATCAACGAATTCGTGAAGGACTAGTAAAAGCGTTCGAAGAAAAAGCAAAATCAATGAGTCATACCGAATTATTATTACACGAACAGACTATTTTAGGTCATGAAGAAAGATCTTATGAGTCAGCAAGACAGCTTTGTCGTGATTCCGAGTCATTAGGCGTGAAACCTGAACAAGGTATTTTTGTGGTTTACGCACGTTCTACTATGTTACAAATGGAGGGTCTATACAATTCGTCAAAAAGCCCAGTGCAAGAAGCTATGTTCCATAATAGTAGGTTTGTTAGTGGTCAAAACCCTCAAAAACAGGTTAAACCAGGTGTAGCACTAGATCTAAGTCGGGAGGCGTTAGATTCTAAATATCTACTTGGTATGGCAATTTGTGAAAATATTTCTTCTCCCGAAGCTAAAAAAATGCTTCAAACTAAATTAGCACATATCCATTTTGAAGGTTATACTCGTATCTTTCAAGGTAGTGAGAGATATGCAAGTTTAGAGAGGAAACAAAATCAGGGGCAAGTTACAAATTTACCTAGCTTTAATTCGACAAAAGGAGCTGCTTCGAGTCCAAAACCTGGTACTTCCGAATATAGGGCCGATCTAGAGCAAAAGATCGGTTAAAAGGTTTAAATCAACCTGCTTTAGATCCACAGAAAGCGTTAGTACTGACTAAAGATGAAGGAACAGATGATTTCAATAGACGAGATAAACATCCATTACGAAAGGTAGCTGACCGATTAGACGATGAAGTATTTAAAAATGAATTTAAAGAAAACTAAATTAACTTCTTTGAAATATCATTTTTTTTCAATTAATAATAATGATGGTTAAGTAACCATATAATTTTAATTAATGAGTTAAATAGAAAAATTTAAAGTTGTTTTACTGCTGCTTGTTGGATAAAACGTTTTTTAGCCTATAAAAAAACAAAATTTTTTTATAGGCTAATAGTTGTACAAATTTTTTTTAAGCACAAGAAAAAAAATAATTGTACAAGAATTGCTAACCTTACTTCCCCTTTGCTAATATTTAAACGAAGTTTAAATATTAGCAAAGGGAAATATAAGCCTATAAAAAAACATAGTTTTTTTATTGGCAAAAGAGCATACAACAAAGTTGTATGCCAGGTTTTTGTATACAAAAACGTTAACTTTGTTGACAACTTAACATTATGAATGTATATTTTTTTATATTCTAGGAACTACTTTATGCGATCTTACTAGAAAAGCTTTTGATGACGAGAAAAATTGTACAATGCAAGTTCTTAATTTAAAGCTTAAGAAAAATGCTACGCATCTATACAATAAAGTTGGTAAATTTTTAAATGAAATGGGAGGTGGTGGGGCTTATGTTTTTTCAGCGACTTAAGTTTAATAAAAAGTGCAGTTTTTTTTACATTTGTTTTAGAATTTGCAACTAAAACGGGTGAAATTTTAAGAGGTGCAAGACAGTTAGTGAATTTAATTTTAAGAGATGCAAGTCAGTTAGTTGAAAAAGTAGATAAGACACTGGGTAGCCAAAACATCCCTGAATCTTTTGTAATAAATTTGAGCAACGTGGGCAAAGCTATCAAAATAGCATCACAAGATTTTTCAAATTACTCTGCAGATTTATCTGCAAACGCAGGTAATATTATAAAACAACGAATTATGTTTAATTTTGATGGTCTTTCTCAAGCCTATTGTTGATAAAACTACTGTTAATACGTTGAAAACTGTAACAAATCCAAGTAATGCTTTAACACAGGCAAATGCCGATGAGTTTAAAGAGTTAGCTCAATCTACAAGTTTGATTACGCAAGCTTAAATGAATGAATTCAATGCTGTACTTTTTAGCGTATAGAAAAATATAGTTTTTCTATACGCTAGAGATAGAAAGTCAAAAACCATTTTTTCTTAAACACCCCCAATCTCATTATATTCAAATTATGTTAGCCAGTAAAAAGTAGATAAAGTACATTTCACATCATACTTTTTTAGATTTAAATTATGACATAAAAAACTTTTTTAGTTGTAATAAAAATTTTTGCAAAGTGTTGTGAACTAGATTTAAGTAAAAATTATACTTTATTTTTTTTAAAAAAAGATATCTAACATGAAAACGAAATTTTACACGTTACTTAAATTAACGCTAGTAGCAGATGTAGTTCAACATTTGCTAATTAAAGAAATGACAGGAAGAAAAAGCAAAAACTTTAATAAAACAAATTTTATATTAAAAAATACAATAAATATATTTCAAGATAAAAAAAAATTTCGTTCGTTTTGTTTTAATCAAGAACCTCAATTAAAATTAGAAGAATTTTTTATAATTAAAACAACAACAGTTGTTTATTTCATTGTTGTAGGGAATATGGTTTTAATTGAGAATTGGAATAAAAAGATGCACAATCTTTTACAAAACTATATAAAAACACATAGTAATTTTAATCCAAAAAATTATTTTGACTTGAGAGATTTGACATATTGGGCTACAAATCCAGAAGTTAAACCTAGACGTTTAAGGTCAATTGGAGGCTCTTTACGAAGAATTTTACAAGATAGTAAAGATACGTATTTAAAAGAAGAAGCGTATTCAGCAAAAAAAACGTATTCAGCAGAAAAAGCTGTATTTTCAGATATAGAGTTTTATGCAATAATAGGAAACATCGATAAACTTCAAATTATTTTTTCAGCTGTCAAAACAAACAAAAAAATTCCTCCGGTAACAGAACTCAATACTGAAAGTTCATTACAAAAACAAAATTTTATAGATATGAATGAAGAACACTCTCATTTAAAATATCGTACTGTCGATTTTATACAAGGTTTTGCAGATATTGTTGCTATAAAAAATTTAGATGAAAAAAAATTAAATACAATAAATACTACTATTAAGTTTCTTACAAACAGTTTGTAAAAAACTTACCGTTTTATTTTTATTTCACTTTATTATCGTTATAAAACTAATCAACATAAACTAGATGAGAAATTTACGTTTTCTAGTGACGCTATTGATCTAAAAGTTTCTAGTTATGAAACTATCTAAGATATATTAAATGGGAAATAGCAGTTGACTGTAAAAATATTAAAAGAAAGTTTAATTTTGAAACACATTATATTAAAGAACTAATGTTAGAATATCTAATTAAAAACACCAAAAATACAAATTTGGTTTATAATCTGTCTCAAAAATGATGTTTAAATCAAATCATAGTGCTTGAAAACTTGGTATTATAAACTACGGTTCGCAGAATTTGCGCTTGCTTTGTTATAAAAGCAAAGTTTTTATTAGCAAAAGAAAAATAAGCAAAGCTTGTTTTTCTAGAAATCAAAAACTTTATATTTATGTTTTAATTACTTTTTTTAATTTCAAATTTTCAAAAAAAATTTAAAAAATAAGACTACAGCTTTTAACTCTTAAAGCACTCTCTATGTATGTAATTATTTAAATGTATAATTATTTAAATGTGTAATTATTTAATTGCATTATTTTTATTGACAATTTGTACAAATATTCCTTGTCCCTAAGAAAAAAAGCAAAGCTTGTTTTCAAAGGTTCTGCGAACCCTTGCCAATAAAAAAACTATGTTTTTTTATAGGCTTATATTTCCCTTTGCTATTAAAAACTTTGCAACTAGTTTTTAGTTTGTAAAAATTTTTATAACCTGTAAATAAAGCTCTGCTTTATTTACTGACAAGGGACAAAGTTGAAATATTAGCAAAGAAGAGTTGTACAAATTTTTTTATTGGCTAGTCTAATAAAAGCAAACTTATAGGATGTTTATAATACACGACAATAGAATTTTCGTGTATTTGTGTACATATTAAACTATGTATTTATATATAAATTATAAAGAAAGAGTTTTTATAAAGGTGTTGTTTACGAATAAACTTAACTTAAAGTTAAATTATAATTTTTGTCAGCACATGTAGTTTTGCTTTATTTGAATTTTATATTATTTAGATATAAATAAAAATTAAAAAATATAGAGTATTTTTAGGAGAAATTCGATGACAATTAGTCCACCAGAACCACAATTTAAAAAGGTGAAAATTGTAGTAGATCGAAATCCAGTTGAAACAAGTTTTGAAAAATGGGCTAAACCAGGACACTTTTCTAGAACTTTATCTAAAGGACCAACTACTACAACTTGGATTTGGAATTTACATGCTGATGCACATGATTTTGATAGTCATACAAGCGATCTTGAAGAAATTTCAAGAAAAGTGTTCAGTGCTCATTTTGGTCAATTAGGTATTATATTAATTTGGCTTAGTGGAATGTATTTTCATGGCGCTCGTTTTTCTAATTATGAAGCTTGGCTAAGTGACCCTACTCATATTAAACCAAGTGCACAAGTAGTTTGGCCAATTGTGGGTCAAGAAATTTTAAATGGTGATGTTGGAGGAGGTTTTCAAGGAATTCAAATTACATCAGGTTTCTTTCAACTTTGGAGAGCAAGTGGAATTACAAGTGAATTACAACTTTACAGTACCGCTATTGGTGGATTAGTACTAGCAAGTGCTATGTTTTTTGCTGGGTGGTTTCATTATCATAAAGCTGCACCAAAATTAGAATGGTTTCAAAACGTAGAATCAATGTTAAATCATCATTTAGCAGGACTTTTAGGTTTAGGAAGTTTAGGGTGGGCAGGACATCAAATTCATGTTTCTTTACCTATTAATAAATTATTAGATGCAGGTGTTGACCCAAAAGAAATTCCATTGCCACATGAATTTTTATTAAATCGTGAGTTAATAACTCAACTTTATCCAAGCTTCGCGAAAGGACTTACTCCTTTTTTTACTATTAACTGGAATGAATACAGCGATTTTTTAACTTTCAAAGGAGGCTTAAATCCTGTAACTGGTGGTTTATGGTTAACTGATACTGCTCATCATCATTTAGCAATTGCTGTATTATTTTTAGTAGCAGGACATATGTACCGTACTAATTGGGGAATTGGACATAGCATAAAATCTATTTTAGAAGCTCATAAAGGTCCTTTTACAGGTGAAGGTCATAAAGGTTTATACGAAATTCTTACAACTTCATGGCATGCTCAACTAGCTATTAATTTAGCATTATTTGGTTCATTATCAATTATTGTAGCTCATCATATGTACAGTATGCCTCCTTATCCTTATTTGGCTACGGACTATGCAACACAGCTTTCTATTTTTACTCATCATACTTGGATTGGTGGATTCTGTATTGTTGGTGCGGGTGCTCATGCTGCTATATTTATGGTAAGAGATTATGATCCAACAAATAATTACAATAACCTTTTAGATCGAGTTATTCGACATAGAGATGCTATTATTTCTCATTTAAATTGGGTTTGTATTTTCCTTGGCTTCCATAGTTTTGGTTTATATATTCATAATGATACTATGAGTGCTTTAGGCCGTCCACAAGATATGTTTTCTGATACAGCAATTCAATTACAACCTATATTTGCTCAATGGGTTCAAAATACACATTTTTTAGCACCTCAATTAACAGCTCCGAATGCTTTAAACGCAACAAGTCTTACTTGGGGCGGAGATGTTGTTGCTGTAAGTGGGAAAGTAGCAATGATGCCTATTTCTTTAGGAACAGCAGACTTCTTAGTACATCATATTCATGCTTTTACAATTCATGTAACAGTTTTAATTTTATTAAAAGGAGTACTTTACGCTCGTAGTTCTCGTTTAATCCCAGACAAAGCAAATTTAGGATTCCGTTTCCCATGTGATGGTCCAGGTCGAGGCGGGTACTTGTCAAGTATCAGCTTGGGATCATGTTTTCTTAGGTCTTTTTTGGATGTATAACGCATTATCAATCGCAATTTTCCATTTTAGTTGGAAAATGCAATCTGATGTATGGGGGACAGTAAATGCTTCAGGTGTTTCTCATATTACAGGTGGAAATTTTGCTCAAAGTGCTAATACTATTAATGGTTGGTTACGTGATTTCTTATGGGCACAATCTTCACAAGTTATTCAATCTTATGGTTCAGCATTATCTGCTTATGGATTAATTTTCTTAGGAGCACACTTTGTTTGGGCTTTTAGTTTAATGTTTTTATTCAGTGGTCGTGGTTATTGGCAAGAACTTATTGAATCAATTGTTTGGGCTCATAATAAATTAAAAGTAGCTCCTGCAATACAGCCACGAGCTTTAAGTATTACTCAAGGTCGTGCAGTTGGTGTAGCGCACTATTTATTAGGAGGTATCGGAACTACTTGGGCATTCTTTTTAGCAAGAATTATTGCAGTTGGGTAATTTTTATTGACATAAAAAAAATTGAATTTGTACTAGCAAAGCAAGCTTGCAGCTAGCTTTGCTAGCAAAAGCAAATTTTTTTTACTAAAAAATTGGCCAAAAAGTTATTAGTATAAAAATAGAAATTTTTCAAATGTTTTGCTTAAAATTTGTACAAGTACTGTTTACTAATAAAAACTTCCAAACATACAACTTTGTTGTATGTCAGGTTTTCTTTGAAAACGTTTTTAGAACAAACTAAAAGCGCTTAGAAAAAAAAAGTTTTTATATCAACAAACCTTTGTCATATGTTTCACACATTTGTGTGAAATATATGACAAAAGCAAACTTGTTTCGAATTCTTTCAATAAGAATAAAATCTATTTACCCTAATGTTTTCAAAGAAAATTTAAAGATTATTTTCTTAAAAAATTATCTGCTATTAAACTAAATAAAGCTAAATCGAAATTAATAAGTAGATAAAAAAGTAAAATTTATAAGCAAAAAAACGGAGGATTTCCAAAAAATTATGGCAACAAAGTTTCCAAAATTTAGCCAAGGTTTGGCACAAGATCCTACTACTCGTCGAATTTGGTATGGAATCGCAACTGCGCATGATTTTGAAAGTCATGATGGTATAACTGAAGAAAATCTTTATCAAAAGATTTTTGCATCTCATTTCGGACAATTAGCAATTATTTTCTTGTGGACATCAGGAAATCTTTTCCATGTTGCTTGGCAAGGTAATTTTGAACCTTGGGTACAGGATCCTTTACATGTTAGACCAATTGCACATGCTATTTGGGATCCGCATTTTGGTCAACCAGCTGTTGAAGCTTTTACACGTGGAGGAGCAAGTGGTCCAGTAAATATTTCTACTTCTGGTGTATATCAATGGTGGTATACTATTGGACTAAGAACTAATCAAGATTTATATACTAGTTCTTTATTTCTTATTATTGGATCAGCAGTATTTTTATTTGCTGGTTGGCTTCATTTACAACCAAAATTCCAACCTTCATTATCATGGTTTAAAAATGCTGAATCAAGACTTAATCATCATTTAGCTGGACTATTTGGTGTAAGTTCTTTAGCTTGGACTGGACATTTAGTACATGTTGCAATTCCTGAATCTCGTGGTATTCATGTTCGATGGAATAATTTTTTAACAACATTACCACATCCACAAGGGTTAACTCCTTTTTTTACAGGAAATTGGGCTGCATATGCTCAAAATCCTGACACAGCAAGTCATCTTTTCAGTAAATCTGATGGATCAGGTGATGCTATCCTGACTTTTTTAGGAGGATTTCACCCACAAACTCAAAGTCTTTGGTTGACAGATATTGCACATCATCATTTAGCTATTGCCGTTGTATTTATTGTAGCAGGTCATATGTATCGAACAAATTTCGGTATTGGACATAGTATACAAGAAATTTTGGACGCACACACACCTCCAGCAGGAGGTCTTGGTGCTGGGCATAAAGGATTATTTGATACTATTAACAATTCATTACATTTTCAATTAGGATTAGCTTTAGCTGCTGTTGGAACAATTTGTTCGTTAGTGGCTCAACATATGTATTCATTATCACCATATGCTTTTTTAGCTCAAGATTTTACCGCGCAAGCAGCTTTATATACACATCACCAATATATTGCTGGATTTATTTTATGTGGGGCTTTTGCTCATGGAGCTATTTTTTTTATTCGAGATTATGATCCTGAACAAAATAAAGGGAATGTTTTAGCTAGAATTTTAGATCATAAAGAAGCTATAATTTCTCATTTAAGTTGGGTTTCTTTATTTTTAGGATTTCATACGCTAGGGTTATATGTTCATAATGATGTTGTTCAAGCTTTTGGAACTCCTGAAAAACAAATTTTAATTGAGCCAGTATTTGCACAATGGATTCAAGCTGCTCATGGAAAAACACTTTACGGCTTTGATTTATTATTATCATCATCAGCAAGTCCTGCTTTCACTGCAAGTCAAAGTTTGTGGTTACCTGGATGGCTAGATGCAATTAATAATAATACCAACTCACTATTTTTAACTATTGGTCCTGGTGATTTTCTTGTGCATCATGCAATTGCTCTTGGTCTTCATACTACAACGCTAATTTTAGTAAAAGGAGCTTTAGATGCACGTGGTTCAAAACTTATGCCAGATAAAAAAGATTTTGGATATAGTTTTCCATGTGATGGTCCAGGACGTGGTGGAACATGTGATATTTCTGCATGGGACGCTTTTTACCTTGCTGTTTTTTGGATGTTAAATACTATAGGATGGACAACATTTTATTGGCATTGGAAACATCTTGGTATTTGGCAAGGAAATGTTAATCAATTTAATGAAAGCAGCACATATATTATGGGTTGGTTACGAGATTATTTATGGTTAAATTCGTCACAGTTAATCAACGGATACAATCCATTTGGTATGAACAGTTTATCTGTTTGGGCTTGGACATTTTTATTTGGTCATCTTGTATGGGCAACTGGGTTTATGTTTTTAATTAGTTGGCGTGGATATTGGCAAGAACTTATTGAAACATTAGCATGGGCTCATGAGCATACACCATTAGCTAATTTAGTTGGATGGAGAGACAAACCTGTAGCTTTAAGTATTGTACAAGCTCGATTAGTTGGGTTAGCACATTTTTCAGTTGGATATATTTTCACATATGCAGCTTTTTTAATTGCTTCTACTTCAGGTAAGTTTGGATAAAGAAATTAAAATAATATTTATTTAAACTAGATAGTTTAAATAAATGTTACAATCGTTGACTAATTTTTGTGTTGTCAATAACTTAAGTGACAACACAAAAATTAGTCAACCCTAACACTATCTTTGTTATCGAAAGTAAATTGTAAATTAAAATTTTAATTTAAAAATTTATAATTTAGAATAATATAAAAAATAAAACAATAATAAAATAACAAATTTTTCTTACTAAAAAAAAATTTATAAATTGGTTTAAATTAAATTTTATGTTTAAATATTTGTTGAATTGGATGAATCATTTATTGGATTTAGCGTTTTCTCTCTGTCTCAAAAACCTATAGCTACTGATTTGTCAATTAAGTGATGAACAATAGTTTTTTGTTATTTATCAACAAGTTTACTTTTGTTAAAAAAATTTTTTTTCTTACTTTTCTTTGCTAATGAAAATCTTATTTTTATAACAAAAAAAAATTTGTTTTTTATAAGCTCGTACTTGTAATAGTTTTTAACCAACTTATTGATTTATATTTAAACAAAATTTAAGTAGTAGTTAATGACTATATAAATAGTTAATTTACTATGTAAATAGTTGACTTTTTACATATGTCATACATTTTGCATCTTATAGTTTAAATCAATATTATTTTATAAATATTTTATTATTTTTTTAAAAAATTTTATTAAATTGTAATTTTATATTATAAAATAAATATTCTTAAGATATTTAAGAGTTTTATAAATATTTTATATATTTTTTCTCTAAATAAATTTCGACATTATAAGTACTATTTTTTATAATTGTTATTTTATTAAAAAATAGTATTTGTAATTTATTTACAATGAAAACTGTAATATGATATTAAGATATAAAAAAAACCTTTTATAATATATTATAATTCTACTTTAAAATTTAATTTTCAATTTGCTTTTGCTAGTACAACTACAAATTTGTAACAAGTTTGTAGTTGTACTAGCAAAAGCAAATTGAAAATTAAATTTTATTTGTAATTGAATTATTACAAGTAAATTTTTTCAAATTTGATAATGAAATGAAAATTATAGTTTATCAATAGTATCAAATTCAAATTTAATTTCTTTCCAAACTTCACATGCAGCAGCTAATTCAGGACTCCATTTGCAAGCAGCACGAATAACATCTCCACCTTCACGAGCAAGGTCACGTCCTTCATTACGAGCTTGTGTACAAGCTTCTAATGCTACACGGTTTGCAGCTGCACCTGGCGCGTTACCCCAAGGGTGACCTAAAGTACCACCACCAAATTGTAAACAAGCATCATCACCAAAAATTTCTACTAAAGCTGGCATATGCCATACATGAATACCACCCGAAGCTACTGGCATTACACCAGGAAGAGATACCCAATCTTGAGTAAAATAAATACCACGGCTACGATCTTTTTCAATATAATCATCACGCATTAAATCTACGAAACCTAAAGTTACTTCACGTTCACCTTCTAATTTACCTACAACAGTTCCAGAGTGAAGGTGATCTCCACCAGATAGACGAAGAGCTTTTGCTAAAACACGAAAGTGCATACCATGGTTTCTTTGTCGGTCAATTACAGCATGCATCGCTCTGTGGATGTGAAGTAATAAACCATTATCACGACAAAAATGTGATAAAGTTGTGTTTGCAGTAAATCCACCAGTAAGGTAATCATGCATAACAATCGGCATACCAAGATCTTTAGCCAGCTGTGCACGTTTCATCATTTCGTCACAAGTTCCAGCAGTAGCATTTAAATAGTGACCTTTAATTTCGCCTGTTTCAGCTTGAGATTTGTAAATAGCTTCTGCTACGAATAGGAAACGATCTCTCCAACGCATAAATGGTTGAGAGTTTACATTCTCATCATCTTTCGTGAAATCTAGACCACCTCGTAAACATTCATAAACTGCACGACCATAGTTTTTAGCTGAAAGACCTAATTTAGGTTTAATTGTACAACCTAAAAGACCACGACCATATTTGTTTAATTTGTCACGTTCTACTTGGATTCCGTGAGGAGGTCCTTGGAAAGTTTTACTGTATGCTGGTGGAATACGTAAATCTTCTAAACGTAGTGCTCGAAGAGCTTTAAAACCAAATACGTTTCCTACAATAGATGTAAATAAGTTTGTTACAGATCCTTCTTCAAATAAATCTAAAGGGTATGCAACATATGCAATATATTGGTTATCTTCACCTGCAACAGGTTCGATATCATAGCAACGACCTTTATATTTGTCTAAACTAGTTAATCCGTCTGTCCATACAGTAGTCCAAGTACCAGTTGAAGATTCAGCTGCAACCGCCGCACCACATTCCTCTGCTGGAACACCAGATTGAGGAGTCATACGGAAAGCTGCCAGAATATCAGTTTCTTTTACTTGATAATCTGGAGTGTAATAAGTTAATCGGTAATCTTTTACACCTGCTTTGAAGCCAGCACCGGCTTTAGTTTCAGTTTGTGGAGCCATTTATTTTACAAAATTTGTCAAAAAATTGTCACGATCATATAATCTACCCGTTTCACACTAAATAATAAAATTATTTTAATGAATTCTTAATAAAAAAATAGAGTTTATTAATAATAAAATGTGTATACATTTTTTTGCATTATTTAACTAAATAAAATTATACCATAATATAAAAAAGACTTTTTTTTACTAAAAAATAGAAATTTAGAACTTGTTTTTAATACTATTAAAAAATTTGTAAAAGTATAAATTTGCTTTTGCTAGTTGACCAATCTAAAAAAAAAATTACGATATAAAATTTTAAGTTTTCAATTACAAATAATTAATAACGAAAATTTCGTTAATAATTTTATTTTTACTTTAATTATAGAATTTTTATTTAAACAAAATCGTCATGTTAGCAAATTTAAAATCCGTTTAAGTACTAGCCTATAAAAAAAATTTACAACAAGTTTGCCTTTGCTAGTAGCACAGCAACTTACTTCCAAGCATACAACAAAGTTGTATGCCAGGTTTTTGTATACAAAAACGTTAGCCTTTGCTCCTTTGCCTTGCTTGTATTTCAACTTTGTTGAAATATTAGCAAGGGGTCCTTGTACAAATTTTTTTATTGACAAGTTCCGTTACTTTGCCTATAAAAAAACATAGTTTTTTTATTGACAAACAGCAGTAAGATCAAATTTTTTTTTATCTTACCGCTTTTTGCGTTGTTTCTTTGCTTTGTTATAAAAACGAAATTTTTATTAGCAAAGGGCCTTTGTAATATTTTTCACACAAATGTGTGAAAAATAAAACAAAGCTAGCTTCAGTAACGAAGTTACCCTACGGTAAGACAAAACTTCGTTTTGTCCAACAAAGGGGGTTGTCAATAAAAAAACTATGTTTTTTTATAGGCTAGTAAATAAAGCAAAGCTTTATTTACTGATAACAAGGCTTATTTTGCTAAAAATATGACAAAACAAAGTTTTTTGAAACAAAAGCAAATTTGCTGCAAGTTTAAATTATATTGTTTTTTTGCTTTGTAAGACAAAATCGAACATACAATTTTGTTGACTAATATTCTAACTTTGTTTCTTGCTTTGTTATAAAAACGAAGTTTTTATTAGCAAAGGAAAATATAAATTAATAAATACACAAAAATGAAATCTTTGTATATCTTGGTATTTCATTTCTTCTTTAACATTTTAGGTTCAATAGAGAAAAATAAAATTTTATAAATAAAACAACCTAAAATGCAATATTTTGAAAAAAATTGTATACAATATTTATTTTGAAAAAAATGTTTTGTAAGTCCGACAATTAAGAAATACAACTACTTCATTTGAATATGTATTAATAATCTGATATAATTTATTTGATAAAATTAATACTAAATTAAAAAACAGCGTATATTTTTTCAAACAAATTTGAAAAAATTGAGTTATAAAATATTTATATTCCGTATATAATTAAACAAACCTAAAATAATTACAATATTATGTATTTATTTTTTTATTAAATACATGTTTAGTAATACATGTTTGATTTTTAAATAAATCAAAATTTCATTAATTTGTACTTCATTACGAATAAAAATGAATGAAAACATTAGCCTATAAAAAGATAAAGTTTCTTTATTGACTAGCCTATAAAAAACTATGTTTTTTTATTGACAATCCCCTTTGTTGGACAAAACGAAGTTTTGTCTTACCGTAGGGTAACTTCGTTACTGAAGCTAACTTTGTTTTTCCTATAAATTAAGACAAAACAAAGATTTGTAAAGAAGTAACGTTGCAGCTAACTTCGCTATCAAAAGGCCTTTGTTCGAGAAAATTTCGTTTTGTTCTAATTTAGGATTGCTTTGCTAGGCAAACAAAGGCACACTTATTTTATTTTTGCTAATATTTTAACTTTTGCTCTTGTCAGTAAATAAAGCAAAGCTTTATTTACAGGCAACGCAAAAAAGAATACAAGTAGAGCAAAATTTATTTATCTTCTTAAAAAGTATAATTATTGACAAAATAATTTTGTTAATGAATTAATTTACAAGTAATTGACTAATACTTCAATTTTTTTGAAATATAAGTCAACAATACACAAAAATTTCATTTTTATGTATTATTTTATTTGTTCGATAACCAAAATGAAAACGTTAAAACATATATATTATTAATTTTTAAATTATGAGCGCTTCTGCAAAAACAACAAAACAACAATCGAAAAATAATACAAAAAATGTAGGTCGTATTACACAAATTATTGGTCCAGTTTTAGATGTCGCATTTCCAGCCGGAAAACTGCCAAATATTTATAATGCTATTGTGGTGACTGGTAAAAATGAAGCTGGTGATGAAGTGTCTGTAACGTGTGAAGTTCAACAACTTTTAGGTGATCATTGTGTTAGAGCAGTGTCAATGAATGCTACAGATGGCTTAATGCGTGGAATGGACGTTATTGATACAGGTGATGCATTAACTGTTCCTGTTGGACCAGCTACTTTAGGACGAATTTTTAATGTACTAGGAGAGCCAGTTGATAACTTAGGTCCAGTTGATAATAAAGAAGGCTTACCTATTCATCGATCTGCTCCAGCATTTGTTGATCTTGATACTAAACTAGCTATTTTTGAAACCGGAATTAAAGTAGTAGATTTACTAGCACCATATCGTCGTGGTGGAAAAATTGGACTTTTTGGTGGGGCTGGTGTAGGGAAAACTGTATTAATTATGGAATTAATCAATAACATTGCAAAAGCCCATGGTGGAGTTTCTGTTTTTGGTGGAGTAGGTGAACGTACACGAGAAGGAAATGATCTGTACATGGAAATGAAAGAATCTAAAGTAATTGATCAAGACAATATTTCTCAATCAAAAGTTGCTTTAGTATATGGCCAAATGAACGAGCCTCCTGGAGCTCGTATGCGTGTTGGTTTAACAGCTTTAACTATGGCAGAATATTTTCGAGATATAAATAAACAAGATGTTCTTTTATTTATCGATAATATTTTTAGATTTGTTCAAGCAGGCTCTGAAGTTTCTGCTTTATTAGGACGTATGCCTTCAGCAGTAGGGTATCAGCCTACGTTAGCAAGTGAAATGGGAAAATTACAAGAAAGAATTACATCTACAAAAGACGGTTCAATTACTTCTATTCAAGCTGTTTATGTTCCTGCAGATGATTTAACTGATCCAGCTCCAGCGACTACATTTGCTCACTTAGATGCAACTACAGTATTATCTCGAGGATTAGCGTCAAAAGGAATTTATCCAGCAGTAGATCCATTAGATTCAACATCGACTATGTTACAACCATGGATTGTTGGGGAAGAGCATTATGAATGTGCTCAAAATGTAAAAGAAACATTACAACGCTATAAAGAATTACAAGATATTATTGCTATTTTAGGATTAGACGAATTATCTGAGGACGATCGATTAGTAGTTGCTAGAGCGCGAAAAATTGAACGTTTTTTATCACAACCCTTTTTTGTCGCTGAAGTTTTCACTGGTTCACCAGGCAAATATGTAAGCTTAGCTGAAACTATTCAGGGTTTTAATTATATTCTTTCAGGTGAATTAGATTCTCTACCAGAACAAGCTTTTTATTTAGTAGGAACAGTTGATGAAGCTATTGAAAAAGCTGAGTCATTACAAAAAGAAAATTAAAAATTTTTTTTTTTAAATAAAGAAGTGTTGCTTGTTTTATAGTAAGATTAAATGCTGTAAGAAACTAAACTTAGGTTGCAATTTTCAATAAATTAATATAAATTTGTTGAAAATTGCAAAATTTTTTATAAGCTTTTAAAAAAATTTTTCTTGTTTTCCCTTGCTAATAAAAACTTCCAAACATTCAACTTTGTTGTATGTCAGGTTTTCTTCGAAAACGTTTTTATAACCTGTCAATAAAGCTTTGTTTTATTTACCCTTTGCTAATAAAAACTTTGTTTTTATAACAAAGCAAGGGTTCGGAGAACCTTTGAAAACAAGCTTTGCTTATTTTCTTAGGAGAAAAATAAAATATCAGTGAAGTGTAGATACAGCAAAATCTTATTTTTTGATAAAAGAAGGTATACAAAAACATTATTTTTGTGAATTTTTTTATGTGATAGTTATTTATAATTTTAAATTATTTAGAGATTAAAACAATGAGTTTACAAGTTTGCATTATGACGCCTGATCGTATTTTTTGGAATGATCAAGCTGAAGAAATTATTTTGCCGACCAATACAGGTCAAATGGGAGTATTATCAAATCATGCTCCATTAATTACTGCATTAGATATTGGAGTAATGCTAATTAGAACAAAAAAAAATTGGATTTCATTAGCATTAATGGGTGGCTTTGCTTTAGTAAAACAAAATCAAATTACAGTTTTAGTCAATGAAGCTGAGTCTAGTGAGACTATTGAAGCTGAGCAAGCAGAAAGTGCTTTTAATGAATCAAAAACTCAATTAGATCAAGCTGACGGACAAAAACAAAAAGTAGAAGCAAATTTTGTTTTTAAACGAGCGCGAGCAAGATACCAGGTTGTAAAAAAATCTACAAATTAATTAAATATTAATTAATAATTATAAAATTTTTTTTGTTAATAAAGTTAATGTTACAAATAATATTCATTAATATTTGTAACATTAATAAATTTTTATTTGTAACATTAATAAATATATATATAATATATACAATATATAATTAAGCTGTCCTCAGTAGCTCAGTGGTAGAGCGATCGGCTGTTAACCGATTTGTCGTAGGTTCAAGTCCTACCTGGGAGATAATAGTTTTTACAAAACAAATATCTTGTTTTTGTTATATTTTTTTTTTTTACACTGGTGTAAAAAAATACACCAAAGCTAGCTTGAAAATAACTTTTTATAGTAATTTAAAATTGTTCATTTTTAATGAACTAAAGATAGTAATTAAATCAATTTTTTTTAAAATTCTCTATTTTTGATTGTATAATTAATCTTTGGTATAATTATATTTACTTACGCAAAACTTTTCATTGTATACTTTAAAAAACTTACAATAAAAATAGTAAAGTTCAAAATAAGTTGAATATTGCTTACCTGATAAAAATAACAAAATTTTTTGAATAAAAATAGTAAATTGATAAATTTTGTATCTTAAAACTGCCAAGTTACTATTGCTTTACTCTTTAATTTCAACTTTGTCCTAAGAAAACAAGCAAGCTTGTTTTCAAAGGTTCTCCGAACCCTTGCTTTGCTTATATTTCAACTTCGTTGAAAATATTAGCAAAGGAAAATATGAGCAAAAAAAGCGTTTATTTTAATCAACTATATAATTATTACAATAATCTAATAAATTTTTTAAATATTAACAAATAAAAATATATTATCAGTCAATAAAGCAAAGCTTTATTGACAGATTTATATTTCAACTTTGTCCCTTGCTTTGTTATAAAAACAAAGTATTTATTAGCAAAGGGAAATATTAGCAAAAAGAAGCAATACAAAACCTCGTTTTATCCAACAAAGTCAAAATTATTAATTTTGCATTTTTGTTAGCTCTATTTTTTTATAGCTATTATTATAAAAATTAATAAAATCAAATATACCTTTATATTATGCCTACTATTCCACAGTTAATTAGATCTGCAAGAAAAACCTATTGTCCAAAAAAACAAAATCACCAGCATTGAAATCATGTCCTCAAAAACGAGGCGTTTGTACAAAAGTATATACTATTACCCCAAAAAAACCTAATTCAGCTTTAAGAAAAGTTGCTAGAGTTAAGCTTACATCTAAATTTGAAGTCACAGCTTATATTCCAGGTATTGGTCATAATCTTCAAGAGCATTCGGTAGTATTAATTCGTGGTGGAAGAGTTAAAGATTTACCTGGGCGTTCGGTATCACATAGTTAGAGGAAACATTAGATACGGTTGGGGTAAAAAATCGTGTTCAAGGCAGATCAAAATATGGTGTAAAAAAACCCAAATAATAAAAAAAATTGTTTGAATACTAAAAAATATTAAATTTTTTGTAATTAAATTTAAAAAAAAAAATTTATTTTTTGAAATACCTTATTAATTAACAATGTAAAATTGATTGAAACTTAAAGTTATTTATTTTACGTTTAAGTTAAAAAAATTCGAAAATAAAATAACAAAGTTTTTTTGGTAACGAAGTTACCTGCAAGGTTACTTCGTTACAAAACTCTGTTTTATTTTACTTGTAACAAAAAAAAGCTGTTAAAAAAATAAGTTTTGCTTGTTTTTAAAAATTCTTTGAATCTTTTTCAGTAAATAAAGAAAAAATTTGATTTCCCTTTGCTAATAAAAACGAAGTTTTTATAACCTGTAAATAAAGCTTTGCTTTATTTACTGACAAGGGTTCGGAGAACCTTTGAAAACAAGCAAAAACTTGTTTTCTTAGGGGCAAAACAAAGGCAAGCTAGCTTTACTAGCAAAACCAGGTTTGTCAATAAAAAAACTTTTTTTTATAAGCTACTACTTGCTCAAGTAGTATCAATGAAATTTTTACGTATCAATTGATTATTTATTAAGTTAGCTTATTAAGCTAACTAGTTTTAATAACTAAATAAAATAATTAAGCATTTAAAACAATTATATTACATAAATAATGGAGTTTACTTTTTTATGTCTCGTCGATATACACCAAAAAAACGACTTTTATCTCCGGATCCAGTTTATGATAGTCATTTAATTCATATTATTGTGAATCAGTTAATGAAAAAAGGCAAGAAATCATTAGCTTATAAAATGTTTTATGAGTCTATGACTCAAATTAAGGAAATTACGCAGCAAGACCCAGTAAAAACTATTGAGCAAGCTGTGCGTAATGCAACTCCTTTAGTAGAAATTAAAGCTAAACGAATTGGAGGATCTACTTATCAAGTACCATTAGATGTTACTCCTGAAAGAGGAACGGCACTTGCAATTCGATGGATTTTATCTTCGTGCCGAAATCGTTCTGGTCGGACTATGATTTCAAAATTAAGCAGTGAATTTTTAGATGCTTCTAAAAATATGGGTAATGCTATTCGAAAACGAAATGAAGTCCATAAAATGGCTGATGCAAATAAAGCTTTTGCGAAATATCGTTTTTAAATAAAAAATAATAGAAAACGATCTAAGCTTATAATAAATTTACCTTTGTTCTACTAGCCTATAAAAAAATTTGTACAAATATCCCTTGCTAATATTTCAACAAAGTTGAAAATACAAGCAAGGCAAAGGAGCAAAGGCTAACGTTTTTGTATACAAAAACCTGGCATACAACTTTGTTGTATGCTTGGAAGTAAGTTGCTGTGCTACTAGCAAAGCAAGCCTGCAGTAACGAAGTTACCAAACGGGGTTGTCAATAAAAAAACTTTGTTTTTTTATAGGCTAGTTATAAGTATAAAACTTATTTGTGACATCGATAAAACTTTGTGTTGTCAATAAATTATAAATTTAATTTTTTTGAAATTTCATTTTGTAAAATGATAATCAATGTTGTAAAATACTAAAAAAAATTAAATTTAAAAATTCACTATTTTACTAGCAAAGCAAACTGTTAGAGAAAAAAAAAGTTAGTCGAATCTCTGTCAGTAAATAAAGCTTTTCTTTATTTACACATTATAAAAACAGAGTTTTTATTGACAAAGAGCAACAATACCAAACTTTGTTTTGTCTTACTGCAAATCTTTTTTGCTACAAGTTTTATTTTTACACGAAGTGAAGTAATTTTATTTCATTCCCTTTTATTTCAAAAGGGAATGAAATAAAATTATTTTCTTGTAATTACCAATAATAAATAAATAAAAAATATTTTTTAAAATACATTTAAGGAATTAATAAAACATGGCACGTGAGAAATTTCAACGTAAAAAACCGCATATAAATATTGGCACAATTGGACATGGTCGATCATGGAAAAACTGACATTAACAGCAGCTATTACAATGGCATTAACATCTTGGGGCGGTAAAGGTAGAAAATATGCTGATATTGATTCTGCACCTGAAGAAAAAGCACGAGGTATTACAATTAATACTGCTCATGTTGAATATGAAACTGAAAACACGCCATTATGCTCATGTGGATTGCCCAGGTCACGCTGATTATGTAAAAAATATGATTACAGGGTGCAGCACAAATGGATGGAGCTATTTTAGTTGTATCAGGAGGCTGATGGCCCAATGCCACAAACTAAAGAGCATATTTTATTAGCAAAACAAGTAGGTGTGCCTAACATTGTTGTTTTTTTAAATAAAGAAGACCAAGTAGATGACGAAGAACTATTAGAATTAGTCGACTTAGAAGTACGTGAAACTTTAGATAGTTATGAATTCCCAGGAGATGATATTCCTATTGTGTTCTGGATCAGCTTTGTTAGCGCTTGAAGCATTGAGTGGAAATCCACAATTAAACGTGGAGAAAATAAATGGGTAGATAAAATCTATGATCTTATGCAGCAAGTTGATGAATATATTCCAACTCCAGAAAGAGATATGGATAAATCATTTTAATGGCAGTTGAAGATGTTTTTTCAATTACTGGTCGTGGAACTGTAGCTACAGGAAGAGTAGAACGAGGAAGTATTAAAGTAGGTGAAACTATTGAACTTATAGGTTTAAGAAACACTAAAACTACAACCGTTACAGGTTTGGAAATGTTTCAAAAAACTTTAGATGAAAGTGTTGCTGGGGATAATGTAGGTGTTTTACTTCGTGGTATTCAAAAAATCGATATTGAAAGAGGAATGGTATTAGCAAAACCAGGTAGTATTACGCCTCATACTAAATTTGAGTCACAGGTATATGTACTTAAAAAAGAAGAAGGTGGGAGACATACACCATTTTTCCCTGGATATCGACCTCAATTTTTATGTTCGTACAACTGATGTAACAGGAAAAATTGATTCTTTTCAACCAGATGATAAAAGTGATACTCATGCAGTAGAAATGGTAATGCCCGGTGATAGAATTAAAAATGGTAGTAGAACTTATTCAGCCAATTGCAATTGAAAAAAGGAATGAGATTCGCTATTCGTGAAGGAGGAAGAACCGTTGGGGCAGGAATTGTTTCTACTATTCTTCAATAATAAACTTTTTTTTATTAATCAAACAATTAGTTTGTTTTTATTGGGCTAATAAAGGCCCTTTGGTAACGAAGTTACCTGCAGGGGCCCTTGCTAGCAAAGCTAGCTGCAAGCTTGTCAATAAAAAAACACAGTTTTTTTATAAGGCCAGGCAAAGCCTAAGAAAAAACGAAGTTTTTTCAAACCAAAGGGCAGGATTATTTCGTTACAAAAAAAAATTTTGTCTTATTTCCGCTTGCTACTATTTCAACTTTGTTTCTTGCTTTGCTTTTCTTTCTGTTTGTTAATATTTTCGTTTGCTATTAACAA
This sequence comes from Vaccinium vitis-idaea, assembly GCA_963854785.1. Lineage (NCBI taxonomy): Eukaryota > Viridiplantae > Streptophyta > Magnoliopsida > Ericales > Ericaceae > Vaccinium > Vaccinium vitis-idaea. The sequence goes on along the minus strand of CAWLAL010000233.1, from coordinate 4,959 downwards.
ATGGAAAGAAAAATCTACCTTTATTGACTGGCAAAGGGTTCGAAGCTTTTTTGAAAAAAAAGCAAAGCTTGTTTTCAAAAAGGCTTGCCAATAAAAAACCTTGTTTTTTTATAGGCTAGTACTTATATAAATTAAAAAAAAAAAATCAATTTATATGCTATTTTACAGTAGTGACAAAAACAAGAAATAAATAATTTATTAAGTAAGTAGCTAAGTAAAATTTTTAAACTCTTTATTTTTAAATATGAAAATTCGTTGTATGTCAATAGGAAAAAAACAAAGCTTTCTACAAATTTGTATTTGTACTAGCCTTTAAAAAAACAAGGCTTTTTATTGATAAGCCTACAACTAATTCTGTTGTATTGTTCATACATTCGTGTGAAAAATATTAAAAAATCTAACGAGGTAAGTTGCCAGTAACTTAATTGTTAGTTGCTGTGCTACTAGCAAAGCAAGCCCCCTTTGGTAAGCTAAAACTTCGTTTTATCCAACCTGTAAGGTTACTTCGTTACTGAAGCTAGCTTTGTTTTATTTTTCACACATTTGTGTGAAAAATATTACAAAGGCAAATTTTCTTGATTTTAGACGTGAAACAAATTTGTAGTTGTAAAAATCCTACTTGGACTTGTAGAAGTTGTATTTGTACAAATACAAACATATTGCAATAACACAGAAAATATTTTATTTTATAAAGTAGAAAATAAAAACTGATAATTTAAAATTTTTTTCACATAAAAAAATTAAAATATATATAAAAAGTAAAACAGCTATGAAATTAAAAGAATTAGTATACAACATTGAAAAAACAGCAATTTAAACCGGAGCTTCCGGAAATTTGTATTGGTGATACTATTAAAATAGGACTAATAATTCAAGAAGGTAATAAACAAAGAATTCAACCATATGAAGGAAACACTAATTGCTCGACATAAAGCGGGTATTAGCACGACTATTACAGTAAGACGTATTTTTCAAAACATCGGAATTGAAAGAGTTTTTGCTATTCATTCTCCATTAATACAAAATATTGAAGTTGTACGTCGTGCTAAGCGTCTAAAAAAGCTAAATTATATTATTTACGATTACGTATCGGGAAAAGTATACGACTTAAAGAACGTTTTAATTAAAAATACTATTTTTAGTAAATTACAAATTTTTTAAATAAAATGACACATGAAAATGTGTACACAAATGACATTTTTTGTATTATTGACTAACAAAGGTAATATTATTGATACATAAAAACGAAGTTTTCTTACGCAAAGTTCTAAGGAAACAAGGTTTGCTTTTTCTCAAAGATTCTTTGAACCCTTGTCAGTAAATAAAGCAAAGCTTTATTTACGCTTTGCTAATAAAAACTTGGTTTTTATAACAAACCAAGGGGACAAAGTAAACGGTAGTTAAGCAAATTTGTTTAATGAGCATTATTTCGATTTAATTCTAAATTAGTATAGTATTAAATTACATGGAGAAAATATATTTCATAAAAAATAATTTTGATGTTTAAAACAAAGTGTTATTTTTTCATTTTCTATATATTAATAGTCTACAAATTTTGTAGACAAATTTTTATTCAAATGTGATTTTACAATTATTTTTTATAACTAACATAACTAGTGTTCTTTTTTTTTACAATTAAAATATTTAACAAAAAAAATTTTGTATCAATTAGTTTAATTAGTAATTGCTCGACTACAAAATTTTTGCTAGTAAAGGCTCTTTGGTAACGAAGTTACCTGCAGGGCTCTTGTTGGATAAAACTTCGTTTTATCTTACTGCAGCAGGGACGAGCCTAAGAAAAAACAGAGTTTTTTCAAACCAAGGGTTCGGAGAACCTTTGTTGGACAAAACTTCGTTTTTTTCTTACTTAGGGGCTTGTCAATAAAAAAAACACAGTTTTTTTTATAGGCCAGGCAAAGCCTAAGAAAAAACGAAGTTTTTTCAAACCAAAGGGTAGGGTTACTTCGTTACTAGTTTAAATGGAATATATAATTTATGGTAAATTTTTATCAAACTCAGCAATCTGATTTAATTCGCAGATATACTATAGTGGGTTCACGGCGTTTTTAGTAACTATTGGTGGACAATTAGCATTTTTTTTGGTGGATTAGGTTTTTTGTTAACTGGAATTTCTAGTTACTTAAAATTTAATATTTTTCCTTTTATTACTTCTACCAAATATTCAATTTTTCCCGCAAGGGTTGGTTATGTGTTTTATGGAATTTTTGGGCTTATTTTTAGTTTTTTTTTAGGGTTTACCTTATTTTCTAGCATAGGAAGTGGCTTCAATGAATTTAATAAAAAAGACGGAATTATACGTATTTTTAGATGGGGTTTTCCAGGAAAAAATAGGCGTATTGATTTATTTTACCATATTGAAGACGTAAATGCTATTAAGGTTGAGTTTAAACAAGGGTTTAATCCAAAACGTACTATTTCTTTATGTATTAAAAATAAACGTGATATTCCAATAACTCGCATCGGACAACCTATTACTTTACAAGAAATAGAAAAGCAAGCTGCTGAATTAGCAAAATTTTTACAAGTTTCATTGCAAGAAATTTAATTTCAGTAGTATTACATAATACTAATTTTTTTAGTTTTACTTAGCTTAATTAAAATAATTAAACATTTCTATTATAATAAATTATTTTTTAAATAAATTTGATTTATATTAAATATAGTTTTTTTCAAATAAAAAATTTAAAAAACTAAATTGACATTGCAGAGTTTTCTAAAATTTGTTTTTTCAGGTGTTGACGTAAGTTTTTCTATTTTAAGCGCTAATCAAATAATTTATTTCTATACCCTGCTTTAGCCTTTTTACTCAAAGGTTGCGATTTTTCCATAAAAATTTTTAAATTTTTTGACTAAAATTATAATTTCCAATTATCTAACCAATTAAAAACTTTCTCAAATTCTAAAGAATTCAATAAGTTTGCAATAAGTTTGCTTTTGTTAAACAAAACTTGGTTTTTTTTTTACTTCTGGCCTTTGTTGGATAAAACGAAGTTTTATCTTACTGCACGCTTGCTTCACTAGTAAATAAAGCTTTTAATTTTTAAGAAAGTTAAGACATATAATCAATATTATTTAAACTTAAATAAAAATAGAATAGTAATAAAATATAAATTTAAATAATATTGATTATATCAAAACATAATCAAAAAATGTACAAACTTTATAAAATTCCTTTTTTTAAGTAAAAATTCTTTTTTTAATAGTATATGTAGTATTTGCAATTTATTTTTATTTCAAATTGCTTTACAAGGTACACAACAAGTCAAAAAGTCAAATTATTTTAGTTTCTTAATTTTTTTCTTATTTCTTGCTGCCCAGAATAAATTTCATCAAGCTTTTCCTGGATTTTGGCTTGATTTTCAAGAATTTTCTCCGTGTCCGTTGCAAAAAAATTTTTTATTCTTGTGTCTTTTTTTTTAACCTGAACAAAAAAACCATATAAAACCATAAATATCACACCAGCAATGAAAGGTGCTGAGGCAGGGAGTACCCGTACTTCATTGTTTTTGAATTCAGAATTTACAGGAGGATAAGCTGAAACCTCTGCCATTTGACTTGTTGTCGTTGCGTTATTAAAATCACTCGTTTCTAATGTCAAGCCATTGGAAAACGAATTATCCACACTTGAGTTGATCCATTCTTGAGTCTCACTATCAAACGGAGCATCCGTTTGATTATCTTTTACTGGTTTTTTTTTGGCTATTTATATTTTTATTTCCACCTCCACGTATAGTTTTATTTGAGTATTGTGAATCTCTATCAGTTGGTTTTTTTTCACTATATGTTGGTCTTGAAACAGACCCTAAACACTCTTTTTCAGTGAGAATGTGTTCTCGTTTCAATAAGCTAAAGCTTCTGTTCGGGTCATGAGGTCGTCTTTTACATTTCGTCTTACCTCGCTAACCACTCCTAGCTTATCTCGGTTTTGCTGTGCTACACTTTGTGCAGCTTGTTCTTGTCTACTAAGTTGTTGCTCCCGTAAACTTGCTACAGCAACACCGGCTACAGCAGCTCCAGTAGTACCTGTTATTATTTCTTTTAGTTTTATGTCGTGAGACTGTACAAAATGTTTCATTTTTTTCTATAGATGTAATTATGTAATTATTACATTCTAGTATATAAATAAAAATTTTATTTTTTGAAAACTTTATCAAAAGTTTTACCTTTTTATTTACAGTGTTTGTTTAAAGTAAATAAATACGTTATATTTAAACAAAAAAACAAAAATAATTCTAGTTTAATTCATATTAATCTTGGTGAGATAGGCTTAATTACTGAAAAGCTAAACGGTGTTGATCATGCGTTAGTGGACTTGTTACAAATAATGACGAAGATATATTTAATAATTTTTAATTATATAAATAATAAACAAAACTATTTTGTTTATTATTTAAACACTTGGTTGAAAAAACATTCATTTTATAGAAATAATTATAAAAATAAACTATTTTTTTTTTGTTTATAAAAACACTGGTACTATAATATTAGTAATACTAGTAATATTACTAATTTATACAAGTACAAACTTATTTGCCTGCTTAACTCAATTGGTAGAGTATCGTTTTTGTAAATCGAAAGTTATCGGTTCGATTCCGATAGTAGGCTTTATTGAATACGAATACAATTAGAAAATTTTTAGTAAGTTGAAATTTTGTACCCTACATTTTTATTAGTATGTAGTGAAAATTATAAATATAAAATATTTTTATTCAAATATTTTATTTTTATTTTTTGTGATTAGTAAACCTAAGACAAACTTTGCTTGTTTTAGGTTTACTAACCTTATTTCGTTAAAACTTTGTTATACAAAAAATTTGTTTTGTTTTACTGCAGATTTGCTTTGCTACTAATAAATAAATATAAATCCTTTTTTAAAGGAAAAATAAATGTTCGTCAAATCATGGTTTTATATTGAAATACTTAAAATCTTAATTTTCT
>CAWLAL010000232.1:0-12779 GCA_963854785.1 Vaccinium vitis-idaea | reverse complement strand
CTCACACACACACGCGATTTCGCGCCATATATGTTTGATATGCGCGTCGTAGTGTTTTGTCAAGTTACAGGTTAAAAGTGCGAAATAAGAGCATTTGGAGCACTTTGAGAACCGTGCCGCGATATCGAGGGCCCCGTGCCCCATGGCACGTCAACACCGGGCCTCACGCGCCGCGAAACGACGATTCGGACGAGGCCCGGGAATGCGAAAAGTTGGTGCTTTGAAGCCGTGCTTCACATTCACAAAAGCTCCCGGTGGGGTCCGGGCTTGAACGCGCACTCACAAGACCGAGGTTCATCTTCCCCGAGGGTCACACGATCCATTTGAGTCCATTGGAAGACATCCGGAAGCACGCAATTCAAGCGGATTGATCAAAGGAGTGAAATTCAAGTTTAGAAGAACTTGGATTGATCCAAAGGAAACTTGGATTGATCCAAGTTTCATCAAATTCCAGCAGAGCCTTTTGGATCGATCCAAAGGAGAGTTGGATCGATCCAAGTTCAAAATTTCTACATCAAACCTCTTTGGATCGATCCAAAGAGGGTTTGGATCAATCCAAGTTTCATCAGAATTTTCCAGAGCCTTTTGGATCGATCCATGGTCAAGTTGGATCGATCCAACTTCACAAATTTTCACCAGCAATCTTCTTTGGATCGATCCAAAGGATAGTTGGATCGATCCAACCTTGGGCGAAACTTCACCAGAGCAGTTTGGATCGATCCAAACTCATGTTGGATCGATCCAAACATCATCAGACAGCCAAATTAATTCACTTTATGTACATGCTATTAATAGAAAGTTTTTGGTTTTGTGAGAGCTTTATTAGATATTTTGTAGAGAGAGAAAGGGAAGACTATATGTTGGTCTCTCCTCTCTTCTTCCCACTACTTCTTCTTTAATTTTCTTTCTTAGTTTTTTAGCTCTCCCCTCTCTCCTCCATTGGAGGACTTTTGAAGCTCTCTCTCTCTAGAATTCCCGTGTAACCGTTAACCTCACGTAAGTTTGTCGTTTATTAATCTTGTTACTCTTGCTTAGCTCTCTCAATATATCTAGTTTATTTACATTTTCACCAAGTATTTAGTTTATGTGTTGTTCTAGCTATTTCCTTGGAAAATCCTTGTTTCTAAGTGTTGTTTGTTAATTTCTCAAGCATTAATGTTGTAGGTACACTTAAGATCTTCATTAAAAATCAACTTTCAAGCTTATTAATCATGTTTTTAGTTTTCTTCCAATTTTTAGGGGTATTTACTAGTGTAATGATCGAGTAGTCGTTATAGGCTCGGTCATGGGGTGATTAGCACCCCGTGACTTAGGTTGATTCACTCTCCTCGCCATAATGCAAACATTGCATGTTAATCAAAGAGTTAGAATTCACTTTATGTATCAAAATTGGGATTTGTTAATCCCGTTGATCACACGTAGCCAAGGGCTTGACCACTTGGCACGTGTGATGCTTCGGGCGATGTCAATCAAAATGTTTGTATAAATGGCACAAGAATCCTACTCTTTGAGAAACACAATTTCTTGTCAAACGAGTTTGAGTACCAAATCTTCCGTTCGGGGTCGTTTAACGACGTCCCCGAGCCGGTTATTTTAGAGGAGAATGAATTGGCCTAAGCCATGGGTGTTGAAAACCCCTCGACTTAGCCTTGTTTTAATTAGTCTTTTTAATCTTCCAAGTCTTTCACGAAGTTAAGTGAATTCCACCCCCAAACTACAAAAGCCAAGTTTGCCGCTTTAAGGCTAAACCTTCATTCGCGAAACAAATCAACACGCGCTGCGCATTCGGTCTCTGTGGACTCGACCCGGACTTCCGGTTATCATGCTATCGCCGGCCTAAACCCTACGCTTGGGGAATCAATATTGGAATACAATCCAAGGAAGCAAGCATTTTTGGCGCCGTTGCCGGGGACCCAATGGTCCGCTCCGCGTGAGTTTGCCTCGCGCCACGCCACTGTAAGTATCCCGTTCCATTAGTACATATCGCTTAGGTTAATTTTGTTCAACTAGTATAGTTCTAAGAGCGGATACCCCTAACCAAACAGTTGATTGTTTAAATTGAGGTTTAACGAAGCTCGAGGAAGTATATTAGTTTTTAAATTTCTGTAATATATATATAACGAGGCGGCGGAATAGCCCCTCGGAACTGTTTATAACGAGGCGGCGGAATAGCCCCTCGGAACTGTTTGAGGTGAGGCGGTGGTATAACCCCTCCAGTCTGCTGTTTGGTGTATGCAATATTACGTGAGAGATCCTCACCGGAGAGTAATTGAGTTTGTTAACCCATTCGCCGACATGGATGAGCGTGAACAACCACCCCCACAGCCACCACAAGAGATGTCCATGAGGCAATATCTTAACCCCACACGCCCCGTACCACCATCACCAATAGTTCATCCCACCGCCAATGCCAATCGTGCTGTGTACACCATTAAACCGAACACAATTTCCATGTTGCCTGTTTTCTATGGGATGAAGTCACAATGCCCTTACGAACACGTGAGGGAATTTGAGGATCTTGTGAACACGCTTGTAACCGTCCCAGCTGAACTTGAGTCCGCACGCCTGAAATTGTTTCCGTTTTCTCTAAAGGACCAAGCACGAACGTGGTTGTCAACTTTAAAACCGCAGTCCATCACCTCGTGGGAAGAATTGCATGAGGAGTTTTTCAAGAAATATTACCCCTTGCATAAAACCGTGGTAATGAAAAAACGTGTCTCTAACTTTGCTGAAAAACCAGATGAACCATTTTTCGCTGTATGGGAGAGGTTTAAAAATCTTTTGACTGCTGTCCCACATCATGGTTTCTCAGTAAAGGACAAGATGCAATTTTTCTACGAGGGCATTTCACAAGGGACGCGGCAATTCATTGACACCATGTGTAATGGTGAATTCTTAAGCTGGAATCCTCAGCAGTGTTATGATTTTCTTGAGCAACTCGCCGAGAACAACCAGTCGTGGGATTATTCGGATCCCTCGGACAAGACTTATCAACCGGTGAGTGCGAGTGCGAGTGCGAGTGCCAATCAAGGCACGGGTGAGAGAGGGAAGTATGTGCTTAAAGAGCAAGATGACTTAAACTTTAAGCTTTCTCAAATCACTAAAAAGTTGGAGAATTTGGAAATAAAAAGTGTAAAGGAGTGCGTGCTTTGTGTAACCCAAGGGCATTCAACCGATGATTGCCCGACTCTTCCGGGTTTGAAGGAAATCCTTCATGGTGGGGTAGCTGAACAAGCGGAGGTCAATGCTGTTGGTCAACGGTACGACCCTTTTTCGAACACTTACAACCCCGGAACCAAGGACAATCCTGTTTTCGGTTGGGGGGGGGCCAATCAAGGGCAAGTTCAAAGGCCACCCCCGGCCTATAACCAAGGCTATCGACCACCCCAAGGTCAGAATCAAGGCCAAGGTCAAGCCCGGTACCCTCCGAATCAACAACACCATGGGTCTAATTTTTATCAACCACCTCAAAAGCGCTCATTGGAAGAAACCATGCAATTCTTTATTCAAAGTCAAACGGTTACCAATGAGCAAAATGCTCATGCGTTGAGAGAGATCCAAGGTCAAGTGACCCGATTAACCACGTCCGTGGGGCAGCTTCAACAAGAGAAGGGAAGGTTCCCATCTCAACCACAAGCAAACCCCCAAGGAGTCCATTTGGCGAGCACCACGTCGGGCCAAGACCCGAATAATCTTGAGCAAGCTAAGTCGATTTCCGTCTTGAGAAGTGGTAAGGAGATCGATAAGACTATCCCTCCAAAACCTACTCCTCCCGTGGTCCCTTCCCTTCCGGTTGTTGTTGAGCAACCTTCTTCGAGTAGCCCGGTTGTGCCACCAAAGGTCGTGGAGCAAGAGCCTCCCGTTTGTCCGTTTCCGGCACCTTATCCCCAAAGGTTAAAAGTGCCGGCCAAGCCTTCTTCGGACACCGAGGTGTATGAGGTTCTCGAGCAAGTTAAGATCAACATCCCTTTGTTGGATGCTATTCGAACCATACCCAAATATGCTAAATTTCTTAAGGACTTATGCACTGTTAAACGCAAGTTGAATGTCCAAAAGAAAGTTTTTCTCACTGAGCAAGTAAGTTCCATCATCCAAAATAACATAGCTCCTAAGTACAAAGACCCCGGTTGCCCTACTATTTCCATTGTCATAGGGGGTAAGAGAGTTGAGAGAGCATTGCTAGATTTGGGAGCGAGTGTGAATTTACTTCCGTTTTCAGTGTATAAGCAATTAGGCTTGGGGGAGATGAAACCCACGAGAGTGACGCTTCAATTGGCGGATCGTAGTATCCGCATTCCTAAGGGTTTAGTGGAGGATGTCTTAGTCCAGGTGGACAACTTTGTCTACCCCGTGGACTTTGTGGTTTTAGACACGTGTCCCGTCGCCAATGCTTCACAGGCGCAAACACCCGTCATTCTCGGGCGCCCTTTCTTGGCGACTTCCGATGCGGTCATTCATTGTCGTAATGGGTTATTGAACATGACGTTCGGGAACATGAAAATGGCGGTAAATGTGTTTAACATTGGGTCTCAAATGGGAGACGATGATGATGTTCATGAGGTGAGTCTCATAGATACTTTGGTCCAAGAGCACGTAGACACTATTCTTTCCACGGATCCGCTTGAGGTTTGTCTTACCGCCGAGGAGGCGTCGTTCTTAGATTCACCCGAGGTCGAGTATTTGTATTCCTTGTTAGACGTGGAGGATGTTTGTGGGACGGACACGTGGTATCCTAAGTTCGAAGATTTGCCTCCACTCGAGAGCAAAACTCTTCCATCTAGTGTCCAACCACCCAAACTTGAGTTGAAAACCCTCCCGGACACTTTGAAGTATGCATTCCTTGGTATTAGCGAAACCTTCCCCGTGGTGATTTCCTCTTCCCTTGAGGCACACCAAGAGTCCGGTTTGTTAGCGGTGTTGAAGCGGCACACTAAGGCCATCGGTTGGTCTATTGCCGATATTCACGGGATTGACCCCTCGGTTTGCACACACCACATCTATCTTGAAGAAGATGTGAAGCCGTCTCGCCAACCACAACGTCGTTTGAATCCAATCATGAAAGACGTGGTTCGGGCGGAGGTCTTAAAGTTATTGGATGTTGGCATCATCTACCCTATCGCCGATAGTAAGTGGGTGAGCCCTATCCAAGTTGTCCCTAAAAAGTCCGGCATCACGGTGGTCAAAAATTCCAACGATGAATTGGTACCTCAAAGGGTGACCACCGGATGGAGAGTGTGTATTGACTATCGCAAGTTGAATGCGAGCACACGTAAGGACCACTTCCCTCTCCCATTCATAGATCAAATCTTGGAGAGGGTAGCCGGACATGCTTTTTATTGCTTTCTCGACGGGTACTCCGGGTATAATCAAATCGAGGTCGCTCTTGAGGATCAAGAGAAGACCACTTTCACTTGTCCGTTCGGTACTTTCGCTTATAAGCGCATGCCTTTTGGCTTGTGTAACGCGCCCGGAACCTTTTCAAGGTGCATGATGGGCATTTTTAGTGATATGGTGGAGAAGATCGTTGAAGTCTTCATGGATGACTTCTCGGTATTCGGGGACTCGTTTGAGTCGTGTTTAGAGAACCTTGAGCGTGTCTTGGAGAGGTGTGAGGAGAAACACCTTATTCTCAATTGGGAGAAGTGCCATTTTATGGTGACCAACGGGATTGTGTTGGGGCACATTGTGTCGTCTAAAGGGATAGAGGTTGACAAGGCCAAAATTGATTTGATTGCAAACCTCCCTACCCCTAAGTGTGTGAAAGACATTCGGTCTTTTCTTGGGCACGCGGGTTTCTACCGCCGTTTCATCAAGGATTTTAGTGCCATCTCACGTCCGTTGTGTCACCTCCTCTCAAAAGACGCGCCATTCATTTGGACACCCGCGTGTGAGGAGGCGTTCTCTAAGTTGAAGTCTAGTCTCACTACTCCACCGATTGTGCGAGCTCCCGATTGGGACCTTCCGTTTGAGCTAATGTGTGACGCGAGTGATTATGCGATTGGCGCCGTCTTGGGCCAAAGGAGAGGGAAAGAGCCATGTGTCATTTCTTACGCGAGCAAAACTCTCAATGATGCTCAATTGAACTACTCCACCACGGAGAAAGAGTTGCTCGCGGTTGTCTTTGCTCTTGACAAGTTTCGGTCGTACTTGATAGGGTCCCCTATCGTGGTCTTCACGGACCACGCCGCGTTAAAATATCTAATGACTAAGCAAGATGCGAAAGCGCGGTTGATTAGGTGGGTCCTTTTGCTCCAAGAGTTCAATTTAATAATCAAGGATAAAAAGGGAGTTGAAAATGTGGTCGCGGATCATTTGTCTCGTCTTGAGTTTGAGGATCGTTCCTCGAATATTCCTATTGTCGACTCATTCCCCGATGAGCAATTGTTCGGTGTCTCGTCTTGCCCGTGGTTCGCGGATATTGTGAATTACCTAGCCACGGGCCAACTTCCTACCGTTTGGACTCCGCAAGAGAGGCGGCGGTTCTTGCATGAGGTGAAAAGATTCTTCTTTGATGATCCTTATCTCTTTAAGTATTGTTCGGATCAAATCATCCGGCGATGTGTGCCGGATGTTGATCACCGACACGTCCTTTCCTTTTGCCACACCGAGGCATGTGGGGGACACTTCTCCGCCAAGAAAACCTCCGCAAAAATTCTCCAATGCGGGTTATATTGGCCGACACTCTTTAAAGATGCCTTCGAGTTTTGTAAAACGTGTGAGAGGTGTCAACAATTGGGAGGAGTGACGAGGCGGAACATGATGCCCCTTACCAATGTTATTGTTGTTGAAGTCTTCGATTGTTGGGGCATCGATTTTATGGGGCCGTTTCCTATGTCTTTCGGGTATCTTTATATCCTTCTTGCGGTGGACTACGTGTCCAAGTGGGTTGAGGCGATCCCCACTCGTACGAATGACCACAAGGTGGTCGTTGAGTTCTTGAAAGAGCATATCTTGGCTAGGTTTGGTACTCCGCGCGCGATCATTAGTGATCAAGGGACTCATTTTTGCAATAGGCCCTTTGAAACTTTAATGCGTAAGTACGGTATCACTCATAAGGTCTCTACGGCCTATCATCCGCAAACCAATGGTCAAGCCGAACTTGCTAATAGGGAAATTAAGCACATTCTTGAGAAAACGGTGAATCCTAATAGAAAGGATTGGTCTACTCGATTGACCGATTCCTTGTGGGCCTATCGAACCGCGTATAAGACGGTGTTGGGGATGTCCCCTTACCGCTTAGTTTACGGGAAGGCGTGTCACTTGCCGGTTGAACTTGAGCACAAGGCTTATTGGGCCATTAAATCTTTGAATTGTCGCATGCCCGAGGCCGGTACGCATAGGAAGCTCCAAATCAATGAGCTTGAGGAGATTCGGAGAGACGCATATGAGAGCACGGCCATTTATAAGGCTAAAGTCAAGGAATTTCACGATAAAAACATTCTAAGGAAGGATTTTCATGTGAATCAAAAAGTGCTTTTGTATAACTCTCGACTCCATCTTTTTCCGGGAAAATTGCGTTCACGGTGGGTTGGGCCGTATTTTGTGCATCAAGTGTATCCTCATGGGGCGATAGATGTTTTTAATCCAAAGGATGGTAAAATTTTCAAGGTGAACGGTCAAAGGTTAAAACCATTTTTGGAAAATTTTAATGAAGAGGAGGAGGTTGCAACGTTGGTCGATCCGGTCTATTCGGACGACCCTCCGGTTTAAAAATTCTTGTGTGATTTGCCCGTGGAGTCTTTGTGACTTCACTTTTCACGGGGAGCTAACGCGTACCTCTGAACTTCATTGTTTGGAGGGCCCGGCCCTTTGCTCCCTCTTGCATTGGGTTTCCCATCATTGACTTGGGACTAGCTATGCACGCCGGCTAGACAACAATGCGCGTGTGCCCAGCTCCGGTTAGAAGGGCCATTCTTTATTCTTTTTAATAAAATCTTGGAGACCCCACACGTGCGGATAAGATAACACGAACGCGTCAGTGACATAGGGCTTGTGTTTACAAAAGGCCTTTCTGATAGGGGTAATTCGCAACTAAACGCCCGCGCTCTTTAGATCAGCCCCTGGCAGAGAGTGAGTTTCCGTGAATGGGTGGGGGCGCTTGAATATTCCCATGCTTATGGCACGGCGACAGGCTCTGTCTTGTGTCCGCCTTGTGCGGACTTCGTTGGGGACGTTGGACTTGATTGTCTGACGGGGTATTGTGTGCGACTTGGACGCTCCGAGTTCTGACGTAACAAATTTCTAGGAGAAGTAAAATCCGTGGAGTTTGAGAGAGCTCTAGTGTTTGCCGTGCTCGAACGGTGTTAGGACGGTCCGGTATAGCCACCCGAGCTTGAGCTACGTATGGCCTAGCCACAGTCTCGAGCTTGGGAAGAAAAGTAGTACCCGTGCGATCGCGTGAAGATCATGGTGGGTTTTCCTTTTCATTGGGTGTGGTTGTAAATATTGCTTATTGTGGAGCCCGGATAACACGAGCCGGGCGGTTCTCATATTGCTTCTCTTAGTAGGTAGTCGGCAATTAAGTCTTTTGCAGGGTGACCATGCTACCGTACCAGCCTTGGTAGTTTGGGCCTAACTTGGCGGCGAGTGCGGCATTCAGGAGCTCTAAGCATGGGTGCGACGAAACGTCGCGGTTGTAAGGCCTATAAAGTCGTTGAGGATGGTCCTGTACGACTAGCTGTGGTCCCGGAGAGGGGCCGAAGGAGGAAGCCTTGGAAGCATTGCCGATGACGAAAAGAGTAAGTGATAGAAAAATTCCTCACACTTGGTCGAGGTCTAGGAGGTTGACATGCCTCCCCGTCGGTACATTTTTTTTGTTCCCTATCTCTCCTTACTTTCGTTCTCTTGCATTGAGGACACTGCAAATTTTAAGTTGGGGGGAGGGAATAGTGTAGTGTACATATTCCGGTTATGTTTTTTTTCAAATTTCAGTCAAAATTTTTGCGATAAAACTTCCCGTTTAGTACAATCTTATAGTGAGATACGGTAGATATGCTCAATCGTTCTATAATGGCTAGAGTATCGTATTTCGGTGATTTTGATTGAGATGTTAACTTGTGCACACTCATATACATGCAATTTGATGAACATGTTAGGCCGCATGCGGAGTTGAGTAACGTGCATCACTTAGAGTAGAGATTCACTCTTCCAAGCATCCCATGTTTCTTGTTTTTCAATTCTTTGGTGTACATAATTTTTGTTTCAAGTTAAGCGAGCTTATTGTCACTCGTGCATCATGTCGGAGTTTTTAGCGTGCTTAGGAAATGATACAAGCATCTTCTTTGTGTTAATAAACCACATATGAGTCCCGTTGTACCTATTTTTGTACCAAGTCTGTGTTTCTGTCCATTGTTGAGCCTTGAGAAACCGGATGTTTGGAGGAAATTAGGAGGTGAGATAAGGGGCATGCCAATTGAAAATGAAAAAAAAAATCAAACGGTAAAAAAGAGAGACCGGATGTTTGGAGGATAGGTGGGAATTGGAGATGGGCGATACATCTCGAGTGAGAGATGAATTTGGAGTGTTACGTGCCGTATCGGATCAAATTTTATATGGTTTCCATGGAACTTGGGGTTTGGAGTGGGGATTACAAGGCAAAAAAAAAATTCAAGGAAAATGGTCCAAGGCATTTTGGATTGATACAAGGTACTATCTGGATCAATCCATGTGCTAACAATTGAAGCAAATGGGTTTGGACCGATCCAGATAGAGTTCGGATCGATCCAAGTTTAAAAGCTGGCCAACAGAGGATCTTGGATCGATCCGGAGGAGTTATGGACCGATCCATGTTTGAAAAATAATCGAGCAGTTCATTTTGGACCGATCCGAGAGTATGATGGATCGATCCAAGTTTTGAAAAATCCCCAGCAGTTGGTCTTGGATCGATCCAGGAATTTTTGGATCGATCCATGTTCTGAAAATTTGCCAACAGCTTGTTTTGGACCGATCCATGGGTATATTGGATCGATCCAATTTTTGAAACCCTGTTTAAAAAAAACCTCATCAGTTCATTTGAGAACAAAACCCTCTCTCTCTACCCTTGATCGATACAAACTCTCCCTCTGTCTCTCTATTCTCTTCCCCCTGCCTCACCACCGTACTCCATAGCCACCGTGAACCCACAAGACCAAAACCCCACCTCTCCCTAAACCGATCGGTCTCCACTGTACACCACCGTGGGCCACCAACTTCGAGCCCTAGAACCACGTTTCAGTGGGTTTTTGCTGCAAATCAGTCAAGGTTTGGTCAAATCTTCAAGGCTACTCGAATTTCAAGGGTCTGCACTAGAAAACCCAGGTAACCCCAAAACCCCCTATTTCTCTCCAACTCTACACACCGGAAATGGGTTGCTTCTGTCACTCCACTCACAGTTGAGAACTGGGCTTTGAAACATTGTAAACTCTATTGGTACATTGGTAATCTGGATTTGGATATTATAATCTGTTGAGTTTGATTGGGCTGGGTTTTGTTGCAAAAATGTTTGACTGCATTTTGAGTTATAATTTGTGATTTGTTGAGCTGCACTTGCTGTCTGAAACTGAATTGAAGTAGGGGGTTCGGTTGGTGATTGATCGGAGGTCTGAGTTGCATTTACTGTATTGACTTGGTGGCTTGGTTTGGTTTGAATTGTCTGTAATGGTGCGAACCAAGGGCCCCGGGAGACCATCCGAGAAATTGGCCAAACGACGCCGGCAAAATTTGGACAGCGATACGGGTAGTGAAGGTTATGAACCCACGCGGGAGGTACTTATGACCGATGCCGGCGCTGGTAGCAGGGCCAAATCACCAAGTAAGAGAACACACGACGAGGTTGTTGATAATCATCGCCAAAAGTGGTTGGCCGGCTTTCAAACAAAGAAGGGGAAGAGTGAGCGGCAAGTGAATGCGCAGGATTTGGGTGAAAACTATGGGGTGCCGGAGATTCGTCAGGAGGGTTTGGAACAATGGTTCAATCCGGTCCCGGGGTTCAACCCCAAATGCGTTAAAGAGTTCTATATGAACATGGTGGTTGTGAAGGAAGGTGAAGGGGAAAATGAAGTGCCGGTGAAACTCACGGCAACGATAGCAAACAAAGTGGTCAAAGTGACCCCCGACCGCATCGCTAAGCAGTTGGAGTACAAGCGGCCCGACCCATCAACCGTTGACTATCCTGGGATAGAAATTGATTTGGAGGGGGTAAAGGAGACACTTTTTCGGGATCCGCAGAATGGCATGAAACCAATCATACCGGGCAGGTTCAAGGATGATATTCGGATTCTCAACAAGGCCATCCATGCAAACCTCTATCCAAAGGGGAAGGAAACCAAACCAAGCGACAAGTCGGCTGAGTTGTTAGCAGTATTTGTGGATTCGGAACTCACGGTGGATTGGGCCCAGTTTATTTTCCTTCAAATGGTCGACTACCTCAATACACGACCGGGGCCAACCATGTTGTGGTTTCCTAGCTTGATTACAAAGTTGTGCCATTCTCAAGGGGTTAAAGGCCCCGGATACTCAAAATTGGAACCAGGTGAGGGGGGAATTATCGACACAACAACTTTGAAGAGGAGCGAGGCACAATCCAAAGGCAAAACAATCAAGGGTGCAAAGGCCGTTCCTAGCTCAACACCCGGTGCTTCGTCCTCTACGGTTCCTTCCCCGATCCCAAAGGCAAAGTCTAAGCTGCTTGTTCCCCCTCCGAAGAACTCAAAGGCCACAGTGTGGTACAAGAAGCTTTTCAAGCTAACGGCTTCCGTGTTCAAGAAACTAGATAGGAGGGAGAGGAAAGAGAAATCGGAGAGACACTATAAGGAATGGCAGAAAAAGGTTCTCGAGGATCTTAGTGGGCAACATTATGTGGTACCTCCAGAGCTTGTTATGGAAGACAGTGATGATGATGAGGAGGAAGAGGACGACTCCGAAGGGGAGGAGTGATTGGTGGTAGATGGAGATGGTGACAACAATGGTGGTATATAACAAGTATATAGTATATAGTAGTTGCTAGTGAGTCGGTGGAGTCGACACTTTTGTTTTTGGTTTGAGTAGTGTCACATCGAACTCTTTTTAATTTTAGTTGTTAATTTAGTTTTAGGTGCAAATTTTGATGGTGTAGATGAGGGTCGGTGGCGGCCAAGGGGGTAGATGGCCCGAGCTAGCATATGGCCGCCACATTTTTGTAGTCCCTCCTTTTGCTAACCAAGGTCATTATAAGCTTTCAATGTTTAAATTCGTTTCTTAGTACGTGATTAACTCCGATAGGTGCACGCTTAGCAATATTCCATGCTTACACTTGAATTATTCCCGTCGTTAATTATCTCTTTTGTTTACAAGCGCCTTTTTGATTAGCTTGCGGTGATCTTTTGTTTCGTTATCGCATATCGTGCTAAGCGCTTATCATGGGGTGTTTGATACTTCAATGTGTGTGATTGCCATTTTTGAGGCACAATTTTTGTCTAGCCCTATTGGAATTGAAACTTTTTGGAGTGCATAACACTTGCTTACTTGTGTGGCCTAAAAATTTCATAATTGTGCATGGCATGTGTGTGCGTGAGTTGTTTTTGATTGAATGATCCGGATGACCGGTACTTTGCCTAGACTTTTTGTAGATTGAGCATAGTTATCGTATCGGGTACCCCGGGAAGTTTTATTTAGTTTAGTTGGTTGCTTTAGTTTAATTTGCTAGGGACTAGCAAAGTCCAAGTTGGGGGGTGTGATAAGCCCCCAATATTGTAAATATCCGGGCTTATCTAACTCATTTATCTCACACACACACGCGATTTCGCGCCATATATGTTTGATAT
>CAWLAL010000231.1:0-23877 GCA_963854785.1 Vaccinium vitis-idaea | reverse complement strand
GAAGGAAAGCGCTTTGGGAGATACATGCAATGCGAGGGACAGCCTTTGTCGAGTGCGTTGGAGGCGGGGGATAGCTGGACCTTTTGGGGTGATTCAACATCCAGCGTCTTCTCCAACTGCTGCCTTTGACGAGATGTCGATGGTGAGCATCGATCAGCTCCATGGGTCCTGCAGAGATGCTGGATCTGGACACCCTCAGATCTTCCTTGAGCCCTTATCCAATTCATTCTACAGAGCTGGTGTGCTACTTTCCTCCTTGGTCTCTACCCTTGCTATCTTGTTTTGCCTTTCCGCTCTGCGGTGGCAACTGCTGCATTGTGTTCTGTACTTGTGCACTACCAAAACAAGAAACAGGACGCATGCTGTATTGCCCTCTGATCTAGTCCTTTTGCAGCACCGAGGCACTTCCTTGTGACGGCTGCATCATGGCTGTTGCCTTGACCGCTGACCATACTTGCCCGGGTCATCATATATCGAGCTCACAGCTTCACATCACAACACAAGTGGCATCTCCATCGTGTCATGATGAAACCCTGGGCGTGTCATTTCAGCTTGCTATCCTATGCTCAACCAGACTCCCACAGAGAAGCACCATCTCTCGCGAGGTCCCAATGCATGCACGCTGCATCTCGCACTTTTCCGGAACCACCAGTAGCCGAGAGCCCCCATCAGTGACCGCTGCCCGCGCTCCCAGGGGGAGCAAGCGTGACACCCTGGCCATCACCCCGCTGCCCACCAGAGGCCAAGCTCCCCTGACTCCCACTCTGCTGCACCGGGGGGCCCGCCATGCCTCCCCCCGAAGCCGCAGCCGGGTTCGGCGCCGCCGAACCAGCCGAGGGACGCGGCAACCAGCCCTTCTCGAGCCAGATGTCGACCAGCGGGCCCAGGGGCTCGAGGTCGCGCTCGTTGAGCAGGCCGAAGAGGCGGCCGACGTTGACAAAGTGGATGAAGCACGTGTTGAGCTCCTTGTAGGCGCCCAGGTGCCAGAAGTCGGTCCAGTGGGAGTGGTAGGCGTGGGCGTAGCAGCGGAACATCTGGCGGTAGATGTTGCGGATGTCGTTGCCAAAGGACGGGGGGAAGCCCGAGACTCTACCTAGCCAGCTATCGCTGTTTGCGCTGCCGGTAGGGGTGCTTGCGCCCAAGGGCGAGGTGGCGCCGCTGGAGGAGGAAAAGGGCGGAGGCAGGGAGCTCAAGCTGGGCGGAGCGCCACTGAACGAGTCCGTGGGGAACAGCGACGGGTCCGTGATCTTGCCTGTTATCCACCGCTGGACGTAGGCTATGTACTGCGGTGCGGGCACGCGCACGCTCTGCTTGTTCTGGTCCAGCCAGGTGTAGGTCACGCCCGGTCCTGCGGTCATGGAGGGGCAGTCGTGCTGGTTGCAGATGGGCATTCCTGTGTTGCGGTCGGTCTCCTGGATGATCTTGAGCATACCGTCCAGAAGGCGGCATTGCTCGACGACTGGGCTCTAATTAGTGGGCATGTACACAAGGGTGAGTACCAGGAAAGCATGCCTTGGTGAGCGAGCCATTCGCCTTCCTCGACCAGCACTGGCTTGGCTGCTAACGTCATAAAGTTGCCTTTGACGATGAGATTGGCCCATTGCTCGCGGAAGAAGAAAGGTTGTCGTCGGGGGGACGACCCATCTTGGATCATCGAGCTTTCGTTGTGTAGTGACGAGGAAGGGCTAGAATTGGCTGCCAGACTCGACTGTGAGGGCGACAGAGTCTGTCCGAAGCCGGTCGGCGACTGATTGCCGGATTTGTTATTGAGACTGCTATTTTGCTGTTGCCGCGGGCAAAGCCTCGCCTGGTGCGGTTGTCAGTTGTCGGTCGGGAGTTCGCAGGAGAGGGGTTGAGGTAAGCAAGGGGAGTGGCGGTGTGGTCACGAGATGGTTTGCCGCACCAGCACATCTTGATATATAGTGCCTAGGCAGATTTGAGATGAGGGAGGTCGACTCACATGTTGGAGAAAAAGGACGACATGATGCTCCTGTCTTTCGTGCTGCTCGTGTGCTCATCAAGTGCCGCAATGGCACAGTCTTTGTACGTCTTCTGCTCTCAATGCCGCTAGCCTTGACGACTGGGAGAGTCGAGGCCGATAAGACTTATAGCTGGATGCGTATTTGAGCAAGTCGTTGTCGTATTGGGCGTACTGTCATGCCTGTGCGATGCCACGAGCCGCCGCCCTGCTGGCTTCACTGTCGACAGCCAGAGCAGCTCCCGAGTTTAGACTTTGCGCTAGCACCGAAGTCCCCGCAGAGCCGCACTCAAGCTTGTCGACTTTCACGCATCGTCTTCCTCGAGTGCGCGAATGCTTCCTAATAAACTCCTTTCCATTGTTCATGTCGTCCGCCTCGCGCCCTCAAACCCTGGACCTCTTCGCAACCCTCACCTCACACCATAGCTCTGACGTGCTAGGTATCACCTCTGACAGTCGTTGACACGACAGACTCCAGAAGGCGAAGCTGTACAACTTGTGCTCTTAGTACTGTTGCTGCACCAAGGCACGAGCTAGGATGGCGGCATCAGATACAGATATGCCATTGGCATCACCCGAAATCGCTCCACAAGCATTCCCCTCACGGAATGGCATAAGCATGGAAGTTGAGAACGACGATGATGAGGATGATGTGCTGCCCACCCGGAAGCGCACAGGAAGACAAACCCACCAAGATGTTGCGGACCCGGAAGATGATGATGAGGGAGTTGATCTATTCGGAGACGAACCCGAAGAAGATGCAGCAGTAGCAGACGTGTAGGCATGCCCAGGGCAAAATCTACAATATGGGCGCTAACTGGCATGTTCAGCAGGCGACAACTGGACGATGAGGAGCTAGATTCTGGCGACGACGAAGGCCGGGAAGATCGCGTAGCTTCAGCGACACCAATGGCAGAGCCGGAACAGCAGAGAGAAGAGCTTGTGCAGTACAGTGAATTTGGCAGGCAGCCAGTTCCGGAGCCAAGTGACGGCGAGGCACGTTCATGCGCACAGAGAAAGATGGAGGGCACTTGCTGACTTGCGCAGATGTACCTGCTCAAAGTCCCGAACTTTCTGTCCATCGAGCCAACCTCATTCGACACACCTTCATTTAGAGTACCTGAAAGGGAACATCATTCGCGACAAGAACCTCCTTCAACTTTCTCGGCTTTCAACACAGCGACTTCGACGATACGGTGGCGGCACTCGCCCTCAGATCCGGAAGAGCTACAGTCAAATGCGCGAATCCTTCGCTGGTCAGATGGCTCTCTGACTCTACAATTCGCTTCTGATCCTACTCAACAATACGAGATCGACGGCAACGCGCTAGCCCCACCACAAAGGAGTGCTATCAAGCCAACACCCACTAGTAATAAGCCAGTGAGCAAGACCTCAAACCAAGAGACATACACGTACTTGACGGTGCCACACGAATCAGTCGGCTTGCTGCGGGTCACGCACAAGATCACAGCAGGACTGTCCATTAAACCTTCTCAGCAAACAACGGATGACGCATTGATCAAGCTGAAGAACAGTTTGGCTGCTGCGGTTCGTGGCAAGACGGCGCACGAAGGCACAGGTATCGAGATCATGCCTGTCAGCGAAGATCCAGAGTTAGGCAGGAAGAAGGCAGAGCTAGCAGAGAAGGAGAAAGCACGAGCACAAAAGCGACGAGAAGCAGCCGAGAACAGGGAACGAGATCGCGGTGCCCGCGCGTTAGGTCGCGCTGGTCTTGGAGGCAGCCGGGGCTACGGGGGTGGTCTCAGCGTGGGAATGCTCGAAGACGAGGACGGCGCCGCATCCTCACAGCCAAAGGCGAAGCGGCCAGCAGCGAAAAGGCGGCAGCGCCGCAACGACGAGTACAGCTCGGACGAGGACATGGGCCGGCGCAAGGGCAATTTTGCGCAGGACGAGTACGAGGTCGATGACTTCGTGGCGGGCAGCGACGAGGAGGAAGAGGAAGCTGAGGCGTCGGAGGAAGAGGAGGAGGAGCTCGAGGAGGAGCCGGAAGAGCGCACTTCGGAGAAGAGGAGTAGACCTGCTGCTCGAGAGGCTGAGGTGGATGATGATGATGATGCAGAGGGCGAGGAGGTGGATGATGACGACGCAGATGTGCGCGCTGCGGCGCCAAAAGCGAAAAGGAGGCGGGCGGTTGTGGATGAGGATGATGATGAGTAGGAGGAGCCTAGCATTCTTACTTTTGGAAATGAGCGTGGGAGTGCTCTGGACTTAGGGCTAGAGTGAGGTATATCAACGTAGTTGAAAACATCATTCACGACCCCGAAGTCCGAGCTTGCTACCTTGACGACGATGTGAAGCCTGCGGAGAGTTCGAGGGTTGGAAAAGAACAAGGCTAGCCGTCAATGCTATTGCTGCTGCTGCTAAGCAAATAAAGTCGATACAACTCAGGTGTTTCTCTCTCCCTGCACTCCTCCTTCAACCAAGTTCCCCATTTGCTACGTCCCGCGGCCGCGTCTTCTTCCCTCTTGAATGCTGAGCATCGAAATCTTGCGTTGCTACACCTTGCACGCCTCCCCCTTCACCGAGCGCCTCGCCCACATCCTCATCATCCTCCTCGTCGTCCTCCTCGATCGCCTCGCCCTCCTCCCCTTCCAGGATCCCACCATCACCCTCTTCTGGTCCCTCGACGTCCCCATCCACTCCCATCCCTCTGCTATCAGAAGATTCGGTCCCATACCGTCCCTGGCCCTCGCCCTCACCCACCGCCAGCCCGACATGCGCGCTCTCCCATATCGCCACCTCGTCCAGCTCAGCGAGCGACGCCGGCTTTTGCCGCAACCACTTCATCCTCGGGCCCGACTTTGCAAATTCGCTCACCCTAAAACCATAGATCTTCGGCTCGAAGATACTCCCCTGGCCCAGCCCGGGCGCGAGGTTATGCGCGGCCACGCCATTGACAGCAGCCGCGTCCTCGGCGGCCCCAACATCCCTCGCCGCCTTCCTCGCCCCGTGCGACGATTCGCCGTTCGCCAGCGCGGTACCTGGCGGGGGTATGGCGTGGGGCGTGCTGGCGCCGCCGTTCTCCAACGCGCGCGTGCCCGCGACGTCCAGCTCCGGAAAGGTCATGAAGAAGAGGCAGCCAAAGGTGGTGCCGAAGAAGGCGCCGTCGACGGCCTGGAACCGCGAGTTGGGCGGGGCGTAGACGTCCAGGCAGGCCGGGCAGAAGAGCTTGACCGTGTCGTGGCCGGGGATGTCCGACATGCCGACCGGCAGCACCTTCGCGCCGCGGCAGTAGACGCGCGGGCAGGAACCAAAGTGTCCTATCTCGTACTTCTCGAGCATCTGCTGGATGCCCTGGCGTGATGTGATGAAGCGCTGGTGGATGAGCCCGTACAGCATCTCCGCTGAGGACTCGATCACACTGTAGTCGGATTGGATGCGGGCGTGGCGCCGCTCGGCGGCCGTCATGCGCGCTGGGTGGCTGCCTCCTCCTCCGCCCCCGCCGTCGTCTTGTAGGCTTGCGTCGTCGCTGTTTAACGATGCCTCGTCCTCTTCATCCTCGTCGCCTGTGTACTCGTCTGTTTCTGGTTCGACGTCCAATATCATCTCTAGCGCCTCTTTGTACATTGGTACTTGGCTTTGTAGCCCCGTTAGGTTGAAGTCATCCTCGATGAAGTCCTCTGATACTTCGGCAAAGTACTCGTGGCCGACTAGAGAGCAGAAGGCGCTAATCCAGCTGTCTCCTGCTTGCGAGGATGAGGACATGTCGGCGGTGGTCTAGGGTGTTATGGAGCTACAGCGGTATCGATGCGAGTCCAACGAGACTAGCTTGTGGACGTCGCGCAGCCGCCTTGGCTTTGAGTGTGCCAAGCTAGTATGATGGCCTTCTCACTCAGCTTGACAGCGCTCCTCCTTGGTCAATCTTTGGGCCGCTGTCATATGTACGCTGCGTGTGGTTGCGCATTCGTTCCCTCTTTGTACAGATTGTTGGGGCAGCCAGCGAAGAGGGGCAGAAACCGCGTCGACGATCTGCGAGGTCGAATCCTTGCAGTCTCCACGTCGCCCTCGATAAACAATTTGGGCTGTATGAATGCTGCTAGCTGGAACGGCACGATGCTGGTCATGTATGAGTGAGGTGCAGTAAACGGTTTCCGTCCCTGAGTTTGAGGTGAAGGCAGTCCAATACGCGGCCCTACCCGAAGTGGAAGAACCATGAAAGCTTCATGTAAGAGTCAGCGAAGAGCCAGCTTGGGCAGCGACATTAACGTAAAGCAACATCAGTTCACATGAACAGGCACACGCATGGCACGAATTTGCAGGTAGGAAAATCTCAAATTCAGCTACATAGGAAATGCCGGGTATCACAATTTGCGCCGCATAGTAGCCATATCTTCATCTCAGTATCATTGTCGAGCAGCATTATCGCACTGCTCGATGAAGCGGTAGATACCTTCGATACCCTGGTACTCAAGAGGAGAATGCTGGGATGAAGACCGTCCGTCATCGCTGAATCGATCTTGCATCGACACCTCGTCAGAGCCTGGTGCGGAAAGCCAAGGATCATCTTCTTCAAACTCTTCCAGACCAGTTTGCGATTGAGTCGAATAAGCTGACATCTGATCTGGAGTCAAGAGCTCACGCCAATTAATCTGATCAACAGACTTGCTGTGCTTGACTGGTGAGGCCTCGTACAAATCATCAGCCACGGAGGGGGATTTGCTGGGTGCGAACGGGAACAGGAGGGCCACTTCGGTTCCTGCATAGGCGTCAAAGTCATCGTCCTGAACTATGACGCCCCGCTGAACATTCAGCTCATTGCAAAGTCTCTCCACAGTGTCCGCATCGCAGCCTGGGAAGTGAATGCGTAGTGTAGACTGATGGTAGGTGATGGGCATATCTCCGAGGTTGGACAGACGGCGAAGATCTGCAAGAACAGCTGCTAGCTCTTTCAGTGAACGCGAGAAGTCGGCAGAGAGTACATCCAAGAGGCCGTCAGCGTTGAGATGTTGGTCGTTATCAGTACTGAAGCCAGTGACATTTCTCAGGGATGTCAGAGCGGTGATGGTAGGGTTGATGGCAAAGTCGACGTGCGAGCCAGGTGTCATTTTTGGCAGGTTCCGGATCTTCCGACCAGCATCGTCTTGCAGCTTGGTCACAGCCTTGAAGCGTTTGTTACCGGTGACTGGGTCGACGCCATTGAAATGTGCCTTTTGTCCACCAAGCATGAAGGCTCGTACAGCCTGTGACACATTTTGGACGACCTGAGTCTGGCTAGCCGGGCCATGGGAGAAATATCTTTGTGCTCCAGCTCGTCCACCTCCTAGGCTGTAGCCTCCAGCTGTGCGGCCGAGAGCACCGCCGGTCAGGTTTGGCCTCAGAGTTGACGCGAATGGTGCACGACCGGGAGACTGCTTGATGACGTTCCGGGTGACCGATTGGTAGGTTGCCCCGGATCTCGCAATGCCAGAACGAGTTGCAGACGATTCGGTTGTCAAGAATCTGGTCGCGGTGTGTAGGTGCCGTGCCCATCCGCTCTGAGCCTGGCGGAGACGAGCGACTGGGTGTACAGGCTGTCGTGCCGGAGCACGCACAGTGGCGTACTCGACTTGAGCGGTCGCGCGGCCTGCGAGCTTAGTTTCGAGAGCTCGGCTAATCTCCTTGTATGCCGCTCTGCCGTGTAATCAGTATCGTTGCTGCCTGACGTCAAGGGGCAAGTGACTTACTTCCAGACCCGGCCATGCCGTGCCAGCAGGCTATGCCAATAGCCTGGCAGCGGTGGCATGATGGGTGGTGCTAGGTCTCAATGTTTCAAAGATGAGAGTTTGAAGTTCGGGTAAAGAGTGAAGAAGGAGGGAGCAGGTAAGGGAGCATTGGACGACAGGAACTTGTGTTTGCACCGCATCATTCGCCACCACGACGCGGGGAAAAGGTTGGACCCTGACCATGGGGAGATGGACGGGGCTCTCGAGCAGGGCCCCAAGACAAGGCCATCACCCGCAGTCACGTGCCCTTCTTGGCTCGCCCGGCTTCACCGCCCTTTCGGACTTGTCCTTGCATGGCCGTGCTTCTAGTGGCGCTCGACCGCGTGGGAGCAATGATAAATGCCGGCAACAAAGCTTGCGCGGTACCTGCAGAGGATTTATCAACCATTTTGCTGGTAGAAATGTGTAATTCTCGTGGTTCGAAGTAGTTCAAAGGTAGTCCACCAAAGCCGTTGCCAATGTTTGACTCCAACTATGTGATGTGTCTGTGCTATCCTACCTCCTCATAGTACAGCCTCGCTTCCCGTCCGCTGCTTTGATTGCCCAGCATGCATATGGCCGTGGGCGCTGGCCCTCGGGAGTCGCGTGTTGGGCAGCTTTGTGCGAACAATCTTGCCGTGCGAGGTGGCTGGGAATGATGAGCTGTTCCACCACGGGCAACAGGCCTGGCCCACTTTCTCCATCGCCGCACACACCTCCTACACAAGAGCACAAGGCCCAACTGATCAGTGCGCTCATGCATGATGCCCGTGCTAATTATACTCGGTCTCCTTCCGCACGTCTGAAGATTTTCTGTCCACCGCTGTTGCTACATTCGCTCCTCCCCATGCATTGCGCACGTCTCCGCGGCAGAACGGTTTTCAGTCTTTGACAGCGGCGATTGCATTCTCAAGCGCCCTATTGATGCCTAATGCTTCACGATCTCCAAGAATTACACGATTGAACGCAATTGATGAGTGGCACGAGTGGAAACGGATGCTGGACTGTCCTGGACTTCATTGAAGTGAACAAAGGATCATGCAGGGCAGCCTCACTCAAGCAGTGAAACAACAACCACAACTCCGTAGGGTCTGGCAGTCACGACGACGTCAGATTCTGTCACTGACATTACTGGACTCCTGACCGGCAATATTCAACCTGGCCTTGTGAACTGGCTCTCCATGGCAGCATCCGATATCGACCAAAAAATATTAGGTCGGATTGCCCGGGACATTGGTCAACAGAACTCTCTTCTCTCACAAGCATTCTATCAAGTACTTGGTCTCTCGGTAGTACTTGCGCAAAAGCTCAACAAGGGTCGCAAGAAGCTCAAAGATGATGGCACCAAGGATCCAAAGGCGACTAATCTCCACCATCAAATCATATGGCTGTCTCGAGAAGGTCTGGCAATTACAGAAGTCTACATATTACCATACTGTCAAGACGAAACGCAACTGCCACGAGCGAGAGTCATGGCGGCCAAACTGCGGGCGTCTTTCCTCCATGTATTCTGCCTCTTCCACAACTATCCACCAATCTCGCAGTTGACACCGCCCAAGACTTCCCCAAATGCAAAGACAACAGCAACGGCACAAACACAGTCGGCACGAGATGGGCGTGCCAGACAAGCAGTCTTACGAGAAACGATACCCTCAATGATGTCAGACACATCATACGTTACGAACCCTTACGCATTCTCGGGACCGGCGACGACCTCACCTCCTCCATATTCTTTGCCACCAATACCAACAGTAACGACCACCGATCCTGCGACACCTGTCCGACCTCTGCTGATGGGCGTGAGATCACCTCTGACAAGATCGCCACCTTCGCCAGCAGATTTTATCATACCCAGCTCAAACTTTTTGCCAACTGCAGCAGCGTGCTTCTCCCATGTCACAGCGCTTGCCAGGCGACTACTCCCTGGCTCCGATCCGCTACGACTGTCGGTCACGTTCGAGTCATGCGCATTCGCATGGGAGTGTGGCAAGGACTTTGCACTAGCCAAAGACCGCGCTCGAAGTGGTGTTCGCGATGCTCATGCCGCACCGGAGGCCATGGACGACAGCGATTTCAAAGATGCATCTTTGCTTGTCGCTGCAATGAAAGCTATTGCAAGCAGGACTGAAAAGTCTCTGAGTCCAAAAATCGACGCAGAGAAAACAGCAAGGAGCTCCCCTTCTTCAGGTACGGCGACAAGTTCTACAAGAAAAGCTGCCTCACGTCCGCCGTCCGTACCAGTGAGTCCGCCGCGGCGATCAAGACGGCCACGATCTCGCCAGAGCAAAAAGAGCCAACAAGACCTGGCGCCAGGAACTCGAGGAGAGCCCGCGATCGCCGAGGCTAGTCGCACGTCGGAAGAGGCAGCAGGGGCTCGTGCTACGCCGGCACCCACCATGATGCCCGCGCCGCCATCGAATACAGCTGTGGGGCGCCACGAAGGCTGTGCCTAGCAGGTCTCCTGCAAAGCGGCACAGACGTGGCAGCAGCAGAAGTGACCAAGTCGCTAGTCCTGCCTCGAGTGCTCAAAGCGAGAAGGAGAGGAAACGCCGAATTATGGAGGGGGCAGAGCAAAAGTTGCTCCGCCAACAACCCCCTCAGATACCGCCCAGGACTACGAGTAATAAATGATGTCTACGTATGACAGAGATTTGACCATGGCAATCCATTGCTTCTATATAGGGGCCATCTTCCCTCGAGATGTATGTGAATCGTGGTGCACGTGACTTACGCGGCGCCTGCCTAAAATCAATTCTGAAGTACGCGTCTCCCCCACTCTGAACTTCGAAGCACCTCGCGTCAACTCGACAGACCACAGTGCGCGAGTGTCATTGCGCCCGCTCGTGTGCGCGGATATGACCATACTTTGCTGACAAGAAATTATGGCGAATGAGCGTGATCCTGCCGCTTCTGCAGGTATGTTCAGTGGAGTCTCCTTTGCAGTCCTGCAGAGTGACAAAATCACGGCCGAGGAGGCCGCGGAAGTGAGTATCACAAGGGCGCACTGAAGGCAGAGCAATAGTCCTGACAGATAATGCTTTCAGATCACCCAGAAGCTCGAAAGCAACGGAGCAAGCTACCGTGGACTAGCGGCCGATGGCGAAGTCGTAGACTTGGCTGAGATCTCGCATATTATTTCCTTCTATGTCGACTTCCCCCAGTACGACGAGGCTATCGACGCAGGCTGTCACGTTGTCAAGCCTTCATGGGTCGAACAAAGCCTCGTAAAGGGACGCCAGGCGCAGGCGCGGCAACACAGTCCAGATCCAGCTTTAATATTTCATGACGTGATCGTCTCCTATGGCGATCTACCAACGGGCGATCGCGATGCCATCACCGCGGGAGTCATGGCCATGGGAGGAATGTACAGCCCTGCCTTAACCAAGTTGGTCACGCACATTGTGTCCCTCACTGAAGAGTCGGAGAAGATTCGCGTGGTCAAGACCATGAATCTCGCTACCAAAGTTGTCTTACCACATTGGTTCGATGACTGTCTCAGACTTGGCAAGAAGATCTCAGAGACTCCATACCTGCTTCCAAATCCACAAGTTCTGGATTCAACCAGCTTCTCCCATCGTATCATAACGCAAGAGCCAGATATCACCGATGCCAAGTCTGCAGTGGCAGGATATCCCCCTCGACTGACCCCTCCTTCCACACCAAGAGAGCCGGCAACACCAAGAAAGCGAATGGACGTCTTCAAGCACAGGAAACTCTTCTTCTGCTCTGATCTCAATGTACACGCAAAACTGGCACATACCCTATCAGATCTCGTCGAGAGCAGCGGAGGGACACTGACTCAGGACGTATCGGAATGTGATGTTTTCGTGGGACATTACCGAGACAGTCAGGATTATATTGCAGCTTCGAGAGCCGGCAAGGTGGTGGGGAACTTGCCGTGGTACTACAGTGTGATGTTGCGAAATAAATGGAAAAGCCCATTGAGCAAGCTACTACACTACCCGATCCCGCGGGATGGTATACCGGGCTTCTCCAGCATGAAGATAAGTCTATCCAACTACACTGGAGATGCTAGAGTATATCTGGAGAATCTGATCACCGAGGCTGGAGCAGAGTTCACTAAGACAATGCGCCAGGATAACACCCATCTCATTACTGCGCACAAGAACTCAGAGAAGTGCGAAGCTGCTCAAGAATGGAATATTCCTGTCATAAACCACCTCTGGCTTGAGGAAAGCTACGCCAAATGCCAGGCGCAAAGCCTAACACATGCGCGCTACACTCATTTCCCGAGCCACACCAATCTCAGCGAGATCGTTGGGCGTACAAGGATAGACCTTGAACGAGTGGAAGAGGCATACTTTGCTAACCAGGAAAACAACGAAGTCACCATGCCATCGCGCCCATCACCTCGCAAGACTGTCCGTGCAGCTGATGTTCAAGACGTTCGGAATGGCTATGCAGGGAAGGAGAACGAAGCTCCTTCGACTGCAAGGGCATCCAAAGTACGCGCTGCGGCAGAACTCGAGCGAGCCATGGAAGATATTGCTGAGTTCGACAAAGAGCGCAAGCGGAAGGGCGGCGTGACTCATGGCAAGAAGCGGACTAGTGCAGTCGACGAGACCAACGGCCACGATATGTCAGGCGATGACGATATGGCAGCTCGGCCTTCCAAGAAAGCGAAGCAACAAGAAGAACTTCATGCGCCGGAGCAAATACCGATTCAATTTCGGCTGCTTGTAACTGGAGACAACCGATGGAAGGGCAAGCTTTCCAAGGAGACCAACGATAAGGTCAATTATCTGCCCCAAGGTCTGATACAGCGCTGACCATCTTGATAGAAAGCTTTACGTGCCCTGGGTGTGCAATTGGTCGACGATCCGCTCAAGTGTAATCTGCTATGCGCACCCAAGATACTGCGGACTCGCAAATTCGTTGCAGCGCTTGCCGTTGCACCAAAGGTCGTGTCAACCGAGTTTCTGGACCATGCTCTTAAGCACGCAGTCGTCAAACTGCCGTCCGCGTATCGATTGAGAGATCCAGAGAACGAGGCTAAGTATGGTTTCAACCTTGAGGAGGCGTTGGACCGCGCAGCCATCAACCAGCGCAGACTCCTACGCGACTGGACGATCTACATTACGGAGAAGGTCACGGGCGAATTTGGGACATTCAAGGACATTGTCGAAGCCAACGGCGGCACAGCGATATTGTATAAGGGCCGGGTAGGCGTGCAGCCACCGCACCGCCGTCTGCCGCCCCAGAGTGACTCCAAGGCCGGCCTGGAGAGCCAGCACCAAGGGCCTGAGGATGAAGTCGATCATGTCTATCTCGTGTCTAGCACGGACGATGAAGATGTCAAGATCTGGCCTGCGTTCCGCAAACTGGTGGGCAAGCAGGGTCTCACGCCCCGCATCGTCAAGACGGACTGGTTGCTGTCACTTGCGCTGGCACAGCAGGTTGAGTGGGACGAGAGGTGGGAGCTAAGCGAGGACTTGCTTTAGCGCTCATGGTCGTCGACCACGGTGTTGTAATCAGTCAAGGGCGTGTACATAGCATGTGTTCCCGAAAGCAAGCGAGCATTCTGACCTGACTCGAAACCACGTCAGCGTGAGTCCGCATGGTCCGGCACCTATCATCAAGACGTCGTAGAGCCCGGGCGCCTCTGCTTTTACTGGAGGATGTGACGAGTCGTAGCAATAGCTTGTAGCTTGCCTGAAGCGGGGTGTTGCTACTTACCGCCGTAGACATGGTCTCAACGGTCACTGTGGGATATGTACGATGTCACGTGTTCATCGAAGTATACCGTGATGGGCGTCCATCATGGTAGTGAGCCGGGACAGAAGTCGCAGAGTCGCCGATTTCGGCTGAGCGGCTTCGAGCATTTCCAGTCTCACATTCCATCTAAGCATTCTTCTCCTATCAATGAAAGTACGTTCCGCATCGAAATACGACCCCACCACTCTGCATTGTGCAACAACGTTATGCAAATCATCAGCGGTCTTCCATGCTTGGTTGCCGACACCATATGGCGCGAGAAGCTGGCCATTCGAGCAGTGTCTGAGCTCCGTGTAACATGACTTGGAAAGGCGACATTCACAAGCGTGGTACAAGCCACGATGCAGCAGGACAAGGAAGCACTCGCCAGGTCCTTGTTGTGCCAGCTCTACACGAAGAAACACCCCCACCTGAAATGGAGTAGCATTCCACATGGCAAAGTCCATCTCGCTTCTGTTCAACCAGCACTTTCTCCGGCATCCACCTTTCCATCATCCTCTCCCCTCCAAACGCTTGTTCGATTTTTAACCATTAGGAAGCTTCTGCAAACCGAATAGACTTCTGGATGAGAGAAAGCATCCTTCCGGTCAGCATTGGTCGGCAGCCCAGCTATCTCAAGCTCACGGGCCCCAAGAATGTGCTGCTTCTTTGTCTATAACCACATCTGCCGACACACGGACACCATTCTTGCAGACCGCTGTGCTCGAGTCACGCTACTCAACACTTCACCATGCAGGTTGTCTTCAGGGGAGGACCCCAAGCACATTTGCATATCGTTCTTGATCGAACACAAATGTCAGCACTGCCATTTGAAAGCAAGCGAGCACATCGAGGACGGTTCACACAGATGCTACAGCCTGCGGTCCCGCATGGCTGACAAAAACACCTTGCCAGATGCTAGCATGAGAGTTGCTGCTGACGCCAGGGCTGTTGTCAGAAGGCGCTCGAGTCTGCCCGTGGCCGTCCCAAAATCGTCGAAATCGGCGATGAAACCTGGACAAGCGAGGAGGATCACGGATCGATCGGTGAGCGACTTTGGAGGAGACGGCCACAGCCTGGGAGATGGCCTTCTGTTTGCGTGGGACTGGTAAGGACTGATGAATAACGAATATTTGCTTTGGCATCGATAGTCCAAAGCGTGGCACGGACAACAAGATTGTGAAATGATCCACGCTCGGCAGGAGAACACCTCAGAAGCGATTGTAGTAGCTGAGAAATAGCAGTGTCATGAGACTGCTGTAATGACATGCTCTTTATTGCTTGCAGTGCCTCCCCCTGAAGGGACAGTGATGACTTTGTGAACGGTTGATCAGATAACACTTCCCCATGTTTCACATGTGCTGGCCTCGTATTGCCCCGAGCTGTCCGAGCCGGAAGCGGACTAGGGTCAATGTCAATCCACGGTCCTGCCGACCTCCGGGCACTTTTCAGCACTTCCAAGCCCTCTAATAAGGTGGGGATTGAAAGAGAAATCCAGCTCATCAGCAAGAGCAGCTCTGCTTCCTACTTTTCCTTGCGTAGGCAGCAATAGCTTGGACGACCCACACACCATGGCCGGTACAATAGCCTACCTCGCAGCGCTCACCGTCGCCCTCGTCGGCATCTTCTTTGCAATCCCGCCGGAATTCCTCCCCTCGTCCCTCCCCGTCAGCGTCACCATCTCTTGGAGCCCCGTCGTGCAGCATCTCAATGCCAGGTCCGCCGCCCTCCTGACTGGCAGCAGCACCGTCGACTCCCAGCCACCAGCACCCAAGCCTGCGGAGTCGGCCGATCCTGCCGCTGCCAGGGTCGCATCCTCTAGCTTGGGCACCGACAACATCAAGATCCTATCCTACGAGCCTTTCATCGCGCACATTGGCGAGTTTGTCACGCCCGCTGAGCGAGCACACCTGAAGAAGCTCTCGTGAGATTCAAGCTCACCATAAATTGGTTCCCCTTGCTGACAAGCCCCACCAGCGAGCCCCTCCTTGGCGCCTCCATGGTCGTGGCCGAAAACGGCAGTCTCGTCCCAGACCTAGCACGCACCAGCTCAACCGCCTTCCTCCCCGCCTCGGACCCTGTGGTAGCGACCCTCATCCGCCGCGCCGCCGAGTTCCAGGGCTTCCTGCCACCGGAATACGTCGACATCCAGGTGACGTCCTACCAGCAAGGGCAGCAGTACCGCCCGCACTTTGACTGGTTCGACCCGCCCGTCGACGGGCGCAACCGGCTGTCAACCTTCTTCGCCATCCTCGAGGCCGACTGCTCCGACTGCGGCACGCAGTTCCCGGACTTGAAGGTCGATTGGTCGCGCAAGGACGCGAGGTGGTGCGAGGCCGTGGACTGCAGCAAGGATGTCCTGACCACCAAGAACATTGAGGGCGGAGCCGTCTTCTGGAGGAATCTGGACAGTACGGGCAAGGGCAGGAGGGATGTTGTGCATGCTGGGCTACCGGCCGAGGGCGGCACTAAGATTGGTTTGAATATCTGGACTACGATTCCGTTGACAGAGTTCACGCCGGGCAAGGAGGAGCACAAGTTTGTTCTGCAGCCTTAGATCAGTCGTTGCGAAGAGGGCAGTCTGGCATTCCTCTTGGAGGAAGAGTCTCCAGTGTTGGGAATCATGCAATTTCGTGTATCATCATGTATAAAAGCTATTGTGACTTCCTCCTCCACATTTCGCTGCTTGAGCTCCGTTTAGCAATTTGTTCCAAGCACATAATCTGGCAGCATTTCATCCAGTATGTCCAGCGCCCGTTTCCGCACATTCCCCTGCAGCTATGAGTCTTTCCGCACGCTTTCGGACAGACCCAAGTCATTCCTTCCTGACCAGTCAACCCCTTTCAGCTGCTGACAACATCCTCCAACGACTCAATACCGAAGCTCCTTTTCTTCCTCCGCCTCCAGCAGCGCATCGACATTCAGGTCCTGCCTCTCCATCAGCGTCCTCAAGCGTCTCTTGTCCTCGGGATCGCTCGGCCCATAGAACAGCAGATCCAGCGGAGCGTCCTTCCACGACCCCTCGCCCGCAACCACGCCCTCGACCGTCAGCTCGCCGCTGTCCAAGAACATGACAAGCCGCTGCGCCAGCAGCCTCGGGATGTAGCCGAGCTTGTCGTCGCGGATCGTGAAGACCTCAATGGCATTAGGGTCGACGGGGTTGGCAGGCTCGCGGCGGAACTGGACCTCGTCGCCTGCGTATGGCAGCCCGCGCTTGCCAATGTGCTTGAAGAGGCCGACCAGCTTTGTGGCGTGGGTGCCGTAGTGCTCGCGGCCGTCGTGAGATGTCTTCTTGGCCTTGCGGTCGATCGTGGCTGGTGGTGTGGGTGGGAGCGCAGCATTAGTCTGCTGCTTGGGCCTGTGATTGTCTGTTTCAAGGGCCGGAGCACCGGTGAGCTGCTGCAAGGCGGGCGACCGGACGAGCTGCGATGAGATTCCGGAGGAAGCTCCATGGCCTGGTGTGGGTGGAGTGCTGACAGCCAGGGCCTCACGCTTCAATGTGAAAGACTTCTCTGGTGTCGTTGGACCATTCTTGGTGGCGCTGGTCTCGCTCAGCCTGCTAGGCTTGCGCACTGGTTCAAAGCAGTCTTCATCGTTGTCGCTGGTCAAGTCGATAGATACGCGAGGTTGGCTCCTGTCGCTGGTAAGGTCGATGGTTGTATGGGAGTGAGACCCTGCGCTTGTCTGTACATAGGCCATTTGGTTCGAGGTGGTAGCGATTGTGATGTGAATACGTAGATCCACTACAGACAGCAGTCGGTTAGGGGCAGAATAGACAAGCTGACAGTGACGGATCAATAAGAGGAAGTCAAAGATGTGACGACAGTCTGGGGTCACAGATGCCGAAGAAGTGCTGTGAAGGTCGTGTTGTGAAAGGAATGAAAGTTGCTGCCTCACCAAGCTCTTTAAAGGAAGAGAGCCGACTGTGACAGCGGGATGTTGTCTCACCTCCTGCGCTTTGTTTGCCCTCCAGAACGCTGTGATACCATATGATTCACAAGGATGAGCAATGCTCTGCCTATGCTGCTACCACGTCTTTTGAAAGCTTATCGATCTGGTCTACCAGCCAGTCAAGGCCCGCCCAGAAGCCTTCGCCAGTCTCAGAAATGACGGGCAGTACCATCTGCGAGGGGCATTAGCAAAACGTTCTGCGTCGTGAGCTGGTCATTCGACTTACATAGCGCTGCTGTGCTCGTCCTCGCTTGACGAGCGCCTCGCGGAGCCTTTGTTCCACGAAGGGAAGAGGAAGGGCACGCTGTTGTCTTTCTCAGCTCGGATAGTGTCATTCAGGCATAGATATACACATACCTCTGCGCCCGAATGGTTGACCAAGATCAGTAGAGCAGTACTTGCCGTTTCCTCCACGCTCAAGACATATTTGTCTAAGAGGTACTCGAAGCCATCCCAATACTCCTTCGCATAGACTCCCTCGACAACGGAAATGATACCACTCGAAGCTCTGCTTATGTCTCTCATCATATCCACATGGCGATCAGAGACACGGCCGTCCCCGTTCATGGAGACGACAGTCAGGGGTGGGAAGTCGATGATATCCTGGTTGAAGCCTACGAATGGTATCTCAGTGCGTCGGTTCGGAGCGCCATGCGCGGGGCCGAATTTGTTCATCAGCTGCATGTTGCCGTCCATATCGGGATCGAGCATGAATATTTGGACTGGGCGATCACCCTGCAGCCGCTCCCAGGGCGCATGTCGGTTGCTTGTGAAGATGGACATTGTCGAGCCCATGGTGGCATGATGTTGAACTTCCTCCGTAGTTTTGCTGATAGTGCCAGAGGCAGCGTGTTCTTCTATACCTCGAGGTTGCTCCTACCGAAGAGATAGTCTTTTAGGCAGACAAGAGCACAAAGGAAGAGGGCTGTAAACTGGACTGTGGAGCTGAGTCCAGCTTGCGGCCTCGTCGCGCAGCATCCGGAATACACGACTAGCTCTATGCCACTTTGCCTAAAAAAAGAAGCAGCTGATCAATCTAGATCACGTCTGGCTCAGGCGTGTATCAACAAACGTGCCTTGTGACTGCGGGTACCGGAGCAGAGAAGAGAAGCATGTGTGATTACAGCCTCAGGCCTGACTGAGGAAAGTTGCGTCCACCCCGGTCGACTTCAACTGCTTCCTTCGCGATCATTTGGTGCTGTCTAGAGCCCCCAAAAGTATGGCTCAACAAGCATTGCGTCTCCCTGGACGAGATCTGCTACGTGAGCTGCGATCAAGGCAACGATTTCAATGCAGAAACGTGCCTCGACCGCGCCTTCATAATCTCATCAATGGTGGCGCCTCGGTGGAACATTATTCAACTTCAGGAGACTACTGGCCTCACGCGAGGACAATGCCTTCGAAATGACTACGGCCTGTCTATATTTCCGACCTTGTCAGCCTCTTGATGGCCCCCGCAAGTGTAGTTCAGCGCGAGCCAAAGCCTTCCTGGAGGTCAAGTTCGGGCCAAAGCATTACGACGCAGACAAGCGTTCCATGTATCGATAATCACGTACTGTTGCTCCGGAACGCCTTCCAATCTTGCCTCACTATAGCTTGTGTTACGCAGCATAGTACTCAGCCCTTCGTTCAGCTGTCATGTTTGTGAGTAACAAATACTTATCCTCTCCTCATGTCCCTAGCTGGCACCATATCACACCCCTCCCATTCCCACGACACTTTTACGCTCAAGAGATAAGCGACCTCGATAAGCTGTCATGGTGGTGAACAAACTCTTGCTCGTCATGCTGCTCGGCTTCCTGCTAGACGGCACACTCGCCCAGCAAACTTCGAACCTTCACGCAGGCGAGCTCCATCTCTGCCAATCGGGTACACCAACTCTCTTCTGGACCGCTGCTCGTGTCACAGGCACCAGACAATGGACTCTCACTACCCCTGTTCTGACTGTCATGGCCCAGGGTATTCATCTCGTCTATCCTTCCGGCTATTACTGGAGAGCATTTGAGAAGACGGGAATATACGACGACCCAAGCCTGTTGCATTCTATAAGAGCGCCCTTTCCTACCGCGACCTCAGCGATTGTCAATTGCAACCGTGGTGGGGCATGTGAAACTGGTCCGCTGCGACGTGTCCTCTCAACACGGTGGCCGCCACGCTTGCCGCAACAAATGCCGCCTTTACCAGCGCTGCTCCAAACTTTCCGAAGACAATTGTGACTGTCCCGGCGACATCAACTATCCCAAAGTCTCCCAAGTCTCCGACTTCATCGCCGGCCTGGGTGGGGCCGCTGCAGTCGATCATAAGGTCATTAAGAGCCTCTTCGCCAACAACCAAGCCTTTTGCGTCGACCACGGCAACCCACACGAGCACCAAGCCTCTCACCTCTTCGATCTCGCCGCAGGACTTGGCAGGGTCTGTTGTGTCTCTGCTGAAGTCATGGAAGACCTCATCGTCAATAGACCGAACGTCCATGTCTACCACAGCGGCTTCAACAAGTTCCAAGACTATCACCTCTTCGATATCTCCTCAAGATGTGGTAGGACCGCTCGTGTCCCTGGTGAAATCAGTGCGAGCCTCATCGTCAATGATCAGAACTTCTGTGTCAACCCCAGCAGCATCCACAGGCACTAAGTCTCCTATCTCCTCGGTTTCGCAGTCGCCCTGGATCGGACCATTGCTATCCTTATTCAAGCCTTTGCCAGCACCTTCGTCAACGATCAAGCCTACAAGGCTGACATCGGATATGCAACCAATGCCGGCGCTATCATCGGCCAAGAGCCCAACCCTGGGAGGTCTGACTCTTCCTGCTATGGTCTTTCCACCTTTGCTGCCCACGCTACCTAATCAGATTCTTCCACCCGGTTCCCCAGCACCTCCTGTCATAACAATAAAGCCCCTCGCGCCAGCTGGTCCACCAGCGCCGACTGTCCTTGCTCCTGGAAGGCCTCCTGCCGCAATCACGTCAATATCTTTGACCTGCAAGACTACCTCGGTACCTGCTTGTACGGAAACAATCGTACATGCTACCTCGGTGTTCGGCCCGAGTGGCTTGTCAACTACTGTTCTGATCACCACTTCGACTGAGTGCAAGACCGTCACAGGTTGCAACATCCAGGCGACTACCGTAACCACGGTGTCTTCGACGAGCGTAAGTGAATCTATCTGCGAGCCATCGACATGCGGTGCCGTATGCAAGGCTTTGCGCAAACGTGGACCAGTAGGACCTTTTCCCTCTGATGTGTTTCGCACCGGGGCGACCTTATTTAGTCGAATCACCTCAGAACAGTACCTCGAAAAGCGTGCGCTGCCGGCACCTGTACCTGAGGAGGAAGAGGAAGATGAAGAACAATACACGGACAGCGATCAACAACTTCATCGCACGCCTCTTCAGCAGTGGCATTGTACGCGGCACAGGCCATGATGGCTTTCATGCGCTTGATGCGGACGAGGACAACACCTCGAATCCCACAGCGCGTTTCGAGCCATTCGGAACACATGCGTTCTCTGCGGGAGTTCAGGGCCTATATGGCTGCATGTCTGTCATAGTAGTATCGCGCAAAGGTGTATGGTCGTCACATTTCTGGCAGAATACCTTCAAACCGGCGTTCAAAGGTGAAGACCCGGCATACGATCAGCAGTTCTTTAACGTGGTGATCAAGCCACTCTCGACTCGCGACAGTAGCATAAAAGACTTTGTCCAATTGACAGGCATATCTGGCGACCCATTCGCACCCGAGAACAACCCTCACGTACTGGTCTTCACCCCGGCGAGTTCAGCCGACAAGCCAGAGAATAAATTCAAGGCACGAGAAGTCGTGTACCAGAAGCAAGCTGATGCAGTAATTTCAGAGATAAGGCGCATCCTACCTGGAATTCCGTTGGAAGCTACCTATTCCCGGGCATACCCGTACATATCCCGAAATGATTATGAGGCAATACAGGATGCCGGCAAGCCTGGAAATGCGTCAGGACGGATAGTGACAAACTACGATCCAGAAGCCGGCGGCGTAGGCAGGCGCGCCGGGATATCAAACCTGGCAGAGACAGAGGTGGCCATGCAGGACGTATGGGGCAAATGCAGCGGGCCTCTCGTACGGCGCGACGGCGCCGGGGCATGTGCGCTCCCACGCGGGCCCAGTCGGTCCCGGGCGTTTGGGTCGAGCGGTACCATCGCCCCCAAGCAGATCCAAGACAGCGAGCTCAACTTCAAGCGCAAGCAGAAGACCTTCCACCGCACGAACGACAACTGCAAAGCCTAATCCGGTTACTCCTGTGGCATCATCCACCACCGCATCGCACACATCTTCCACAGCTTCAGCTGCGTGCGAGATCTGGCCGATCGACAAGGCGGCGGTCTTCAAGATCTCCAATGTCAATGACTGGGCCGGATCTGACGGGGGCAATCTTCGACGCGCTATCACAAAGATATGTGGCGTCGAGCCAGCATGGTTGGCTTGGCAGGATGGCTGCACGTCGAACACGCAGCAAGTATTGATAGCGCTGAGCAGGACGGCAAGTGTGGGCAAGGAATGCATGGCACGGGCCATCGACGCTGCAAATGGCCCCAAGAACGCTGAGTGTTTGCAAGCGAAACGTAGCTTCTGGGAGGACTCTTGTCGTGCTTAGTCTTCGGCTCATAGCTTGATCTTGCGTTGAAACCTTATGCGACTAATATCGTTGACGAACTCCGCACCGCTCCGCTGCTCCATTGTCTCATGCATATGTGGTGATGACCTTTGTCCGGTCTCAATGTTGACCTTCCTTGATCCACAAGTCGGTTCGGGCGGGAGAACTCCTAGCGTGCCATAGAAACGGACAGACTTTTGGAAATAACAGGGTAGTAAAAAAGAACAGGTTTGGGGTGAAGGCTATGCTTCACTGGGAGACATAAGTTAGGCTATAGCACGCCGCCTAGTCAATCATTAGTCCTTGGTGCTTATGTCATTGAATGTTGCTGTCACGAACCACCATCAATCGTAATCAGAGACCCGTTAGCGTAATCGGCTCTGACCTGCTCTCTCAAGGTCAACAGACTGCTCAACGCGAGACGTGTCGCGGGCTTACGCAGTATAGTACGCTTCTGCGATCTGTTGCAGGTCAGTTTGTGCTCAGTCCATTTCGTAAATGGTTACTTACATCCTGAGGCTTTGCTACAAAGCCAACTGGGAGGCTTTTGGCGAAGTCCTCGAACTTCTTTCTTTGCTCGTCCTTCGACTGGCCCATCTTATCCACAGCTCTGTGATAACCATTCCGGGCACAACGCCTGCCTGTCGTCAGCTTACAGGATCCGAGTTCGATATCGCGGGTCGATACAGAGTTCACGCGAATCTTCTTCTCGGTCAACTCATTGCAAGTCCTTGAGTCATGGTGAACAGTCCAGCATTGAGTGCTCCTCCGATGGACGCCGAAGTCCCAGGCTTGACAGCTCCCGTGCCCGAGGTCAGAGTCAACGAGCCTCCCCGAGCAACAATGTCGTGTTTCGAGACGACTAGGATACGAAAGCAAGGTCAGCAGGCAAAGCACTCCCTGAAAAACACCACTGGAAGGGGTTTGAGACTCTGAGTGACGTACTTTTGCCAGTCAACGCCGAGCCCAGAACTTGACGCCGAAGAAGTGCTTCGCCTCCTCGAGATTGGCCTCCGCTATAGGCCCACGAATGATCTGATCAACGCTTGAGTATATCAGATGGTCCACGGGTGCAAGGCGTTGCAAGAGGGCTGTATAGCTAGCTTCCTCTCGGACATTGCCGACCTCGCCTTGCAGCTGAGGGTGGCTGGCCTTCTGAAGAGCTGTGTCCAGCTTCTCTTGGGACGATGAGACAATAGTCACGGATGCACCATGCTCGAGCAGGGCCAGAGCTGCTCCATAGCCAATGCTGCATAGACCACAGATCAGTACCGTATGTCCATTCCGATGGTATGATACTCACCCGGAGCTGCCTCCTACCACCACGACCTTCTTACCTACAAGCTTGTCTCGAGAGTTGGACATTTTCGATGTATCTGTAGCGATCGGTCGGAGAAAACACCAAGCGAAGACTGAGGGCGTCGGCCAACTCGAGTGTGAAGTCGTCGAGACCTCTACAAGGATACACGGAGCGGGTAAAGGCGGGGCATACGCAATACCTCGTGGCTATGAGACAATGCTCAGCTGTGGAGGCGGCCAGGTCAGCACAGCTCCAGGTCATGATGGCTGCAAGAGCCTTGCTTGGAAGAAGAAATCACGGTATTAAGTCGCTTTTTCCAGCTCCCACACAGAGATAGCTGGAGAAGACAAGATACTGTGGTAGGTGAGCAGCTGCATTTGTGAGGCAGCTCGAACGTCCGAATGCGGCTAGCGCCAGGCGTGATGACCTAAGCAGAAAAAAGTTGCGTGCCTCAATAAAATCTTCCAGACGCCCATAACCCCTCTTTCTTCATCTACATCAGTAGGTGGCTAATATAGTCATCAATCGAGGCTCCGCTACGGCGGCTTGCTGAGGGTTATTCTGAGCCACTTGTGGCTCTTGAATCTTCCTCCGTTCCCGGCTTC
>CAWLAL010000230.1:0-17321 GCA_963854785.1 Vaccinium vitis-idaea | reverse complement strand
GATTGAGATGAGGGACAAACTTTTAAATCAATCATCCTGAGGACAAATTTTTAAATCAACCGTCCTGAGGGACAACTTTTAAATCAACCGTCCTATGGGACAATATTTCAATTAGTTTTGAGTTAGATCCCTCACCCCGTTGTTTAGAGGATAGATTAGTTACTGTTGATTTAAGTTCCCTCGCCTTGTTGGCCAGGGGATAGATTTCTTGTTGTTGCTTGGAGATAGATTTCTCACCTGTTGTAGCCGCCTAGCTGACGCACCCTAATCATAGCCGCCTAGCTGGCGCACCCCAATCATTTTAGCCTCCTAGCTGGTGCATCAATCATATCAAGTTGTTAGTTGTTTTAATCACTCAGTTAGTGCTTTTAATTAGTTGATCTGAGTATTTTTTGTTGATGAACTGTCGTGTCGCTAAGTCCATCACATAAATGTGTTTGGTTCAGTACTGTATTGATTGCCTCTTTGCTCAGTAAGCAATCACATTTCCTCGATTGTCTCGTTGCTCAGTAGACAATCATCTTATCATTGGCCATCTTGTTGCTCAAGGGATAGCCACCGTCAGATTTAGCCTCCCCGTTGTTCAGAGGGTAGCTGCATTTAATCATGTCACGCGTTTCGACCTGGGAAGGCTCGTCGACTTGCGTGATGATGTTTCGTTCGTTTGGCGTTTCACGACCCGGGAAGGCTCGTTGATTCGCATAATTTTGTTAGTGTTGTTTGGCGTTTCACGACCCGGAAAGGCTCGTTGATTCGCATGATTTTGTTTGTTTCACGGGTCAGGAAAACCTGTCCAACTTGTTTGTATATGCCCCGAAAGAACTACGTTGGTCTGATCCCTACAATGGGGTACGTAGGCAGCTCGTCCATCACGACCACGTGATTTCAATGTTTGTGTTTTGTAGCTTTGGAAATTCTTGGGCAGCAGAGTGGGCTGTCTAGGTCTTTGACGATACTTGCATCAAATCAATGATGTCAAGTTTTGTCAAAGAGGGGCAACTGTAGACACCCCAATTTGAACCCACGAAAATCCTTGGCATTCCCGAGGATGAAAATGTCCGATAAGAGCACGCGAAGCTTGATTGTGAACTTGGAAACCCCTCCTAAACCTCTTCAAAATAAGCCTACACTACCTTCTAGTACATTCAAAACCCTCTTTTCTGATATATAATACGTCCCAATCCGTTTTGAAATGAGGGAGATGTGCACGTTTTGCCAAAACAACTTGTTTTTCCGACCTTCTGAGGGTAAAATGGTCACACGTTTTGATGTACAAATCATCTTGGGTTAAAACCACCTGGGTTAGAAAGTAGACTTGACAAGCTTTCCAACGCTTCAAACCATGCGCAAAACGGAGTTCGGTAGCACCCGGAGCGGCCCCGCAAAGTTTGATGTGTTGTGTAGTCTAGGCGCCTGGACTCACTATTGGCGCCCGGAATCACCAAATCCAGGCGCCCGGACTCAATCCAGGCACCCAGACTCAATCCAGGCGCCCAGACTCACCAACTCCAGGCGCCTGGAATTACTTCCAGTAAGCAATTTGCAGCTGTTTTCTTTGTGAAACTATGGGCTCCTCATACATTATCCCACGTTTTTCTGTACTCAAATCTCCCTCCAACAGATTATCCCTCCACATTTTAAAGTTCAAATTCACATTTTCCTCCCAAAACTCCCTCATTCTCTCTCTATATATACCCACTCCCACTCCATTTCAAGAGGACCAGCACTCCTCTCCTCCCCCTACTGTTATTCTGCCAAATTTATTCCAGAAATTTCAGCCTCAATCATCTCCTCTGTTCTATTCACTTCTAGCCTACAAACCCCCCCTTTCCCACAACTCAAAATCCACATATTTGCACCATCCATAACCAAACCTTCAACCGAAGTACTTGCTATCAAGTTATCTTTATTCCAACAACCCATTTCAGTTTGCATAATCACCAAAAATCACCCAAACAACTCTCCAAAGTTCACAAATCAAGCTTTTCAAGGTAGATTGTCTACCAATTGTGCTCAAAAGGCCCTGAGGGGACACCATCCAAGCTCTTACTAGTTCTTCATACTAGTTAAGAGTTTTGAAAGATTTCAAATGTCATAAAATAGAAACTTATCACTTGCACTCATATCAGGTCCAGGCGCCTGGACCATCATGGTATGGGCGCCTGGAATCCATTTCCATGTCTTGTGCTTTTCTCTCATTTCATACTCTTCATTTCATTCTATTCTTACTTTGATGTTTCCATCACATGGTAAAAGAGTCCATTTTAGATTGTGTTTGGTTGCATTTGATGGCAAAATCATGATAAAGAAATAGGGTGTGTGTTGGTGATGAATTATAAATGAATGCATGATCCATTTCTTAATTAAGGTAAGCACACTTCAGTTGATAGGAAGAAGATCTTGACCTCATAAGCATTTGTCATATACATTTCCATAAATCATTCATAATCTCATCATATGTTCTTTCTTTCTTTTCTCTAAGAAGCAATAACTCTTTCCATTTATCCTAAACTAAACAGTAGGGTTTGAAGGGCATAAATCACAAAGGAGATCAGTTTGATTCATTCCTCATTGTTCTTGAAGTATTTTTGGATCATGATGTTCTTAGTAGCAAATCACCATTTTGGTTAATTTTTAGGGATTCATTTAGCCTAATGCATCTTAAAACATCATTGTATATACGAGGGAAACAAGCATCAAAGTTCATATTTGTCATTTGCTTGGTGGCCTGGATTGATAAAATTTCTGCCTAATCAGTGATTCCAGGCGCCTGCATTGGTGCAATCCAGGCGCCCATAATTCTTCTAGGCGCATGGAGTCTTTCATTTCAGGCGCCCATATTTGCTCCAGGCACCTGGATCAATTTGATCCAAGTGTCCAGTTCATGATCCAAATGTGCATAGTGTGGTGTTCGTGGGTCCATTTTGGGATCTTTCTGAGTCATTTAGTCACCTTTTCTTGCATTTCAGTAGGAGGAATATAATTTTCATGCATTTATGCACATGTATTCACACACATCATATTGACATTCTAAACGCATTTATGTATTCTTGTACAAATTTGTGGTTTGCGTTTATCTGCTCTAGTATGAATTCATAATTAAAGTCTATTCAAACGGTGTTTTCAAGATTCCTTAAACATTCAGTAGAGACCGGTGATCGTGCCGGGCGAGAGGGGTGCTTTGAATTCCTTCCCCTCTCGTAACCTAGCTCCTGGACCCGAGAAATCTCAATAAAAATAGACCGGTAAAATATTTTCTATTCCAAGGGCGAAAGAGTCATTTTTCTAATGGTTTCTCTGGTACGGTCCTCAAACCCGGGTGGTGACTCCATCCAATCAATTAAAATCATTTTTCCAA
The DNA here is from genome assembly GCA_963854785.1 of Vaccinium vitis-idaea. Classification (NCBI taxonomy): domain Eukaryota; kingdom Viridiplantae; phylum Streptophyta; class Magnoliopsida; order Ericales; family Ericaceae; genus Vaccinium; species Vaccinium vitis-idaea. Next base: position 13,963 of record CAWLAL010000230.1, on the reverse strand, counting down.
AACCGCAATCAATTTCGTGGACATCTCCGCTGGGTGTTCACACATTGCCTAACCTTTATATATTGCGAGCATCACTGTTGCATTATAGGAATGGGCAAAGACATAGTCTTCATAGTGATCATTCTAACTCTCATATAACTCGGTTGTACCGTTGAACCTAGATCTTGGGATCTCCAGTCAACTAGGTTGGGATGTCGTTATAGAGACTTTTAAGCTATGGGACTAAGCCTCATTACTCTCGATGATCTATCAACTAACTCTCTTGATAACCCTTTGGTTAGCAGATCCGTGATATAATCTTTTGACTTTACATAATCAATTACGATAATTCCATTGGAGAGTAGTTCCTAACGGTGTTATGTCGTCGACGTATGTGTCAAGACTTCCTATTATACATTCAATTCTGAGCTCTGCTAATAGCCGGTTGACTATCACAGTGTATGCCAATTGGTGGCACTAGTTTAGACCAATTCGGAATATCCTCCCAAAGTGACAAAGCCATTCAGCTTCCTCACCAGTTTTGTCCAAAGCTATAAACTCATATTCCATCGGGGATCGTGCAATGCACGTTTGCTTGGTGGATTTCCATGACACAGCTCCACCATCTAAAGTAAGCACATATCCACTTGTGGATTTTGAGTTATTGGAGTCGGATATCTAGTTTGCATCACTATATCCTTCTAGTACTGCTAGATACCAAGTACAGTGCAGTCCATAATCAATGTTATGCCTTAGATATCTAAGCATCCTGATTATTGCCGTCCAATTCCTTGGATTGCTCGTATACTTGCTCAGTTTGCTAACAGAGTAGGCTATGTCCGACCTTGTACAATTCATCAAGTACATTAGATTGCCTATGATCCACGCATATCCTAATTGGTTAACGCTTTAACCAGTATACTTGTATAGATGCAACATTAAGTCTACTAGTGTTTTGGCTATATTGACCTCATCTCTGTTAAAACCTCTCTAATATCTTCTCAATATTGTGTTTTTGAGACAAGATATATCCCTCAAGACTTTTAGTAATCTTGACTCCTAAGATGACGTCTGCCAAACCCATATCCTTCATGTCAAACTTGGAGTTCAACATTTTCTTTGTAGATTTTATAATCTCATTATTGCTACTACCGCTATAATAAAGTAAATTGTGCAAACTTGGTTTATGAAATTGGAATTGGGGATCTTGTATACAGGGTTGTAGTGTGGTATTTGAGTTGTTTATCACGGTAATCAATGGTCTTGACTTCATCTCAACACTTGCGTGATCCAAGCCGTCCAATGGCAAGATGAAATCCGAGTCAATACCGAGAACGACGGCTCGGATGCCGCACTGCAGGATCACACCTCGTCATTTCATTTCACTAAAAGTGTGTTGTTAAAAAGTATTTAGTGACAGTTTTTTGTACTAAGCTATCAATAAATTACAGGATTAGTGACAACTCACTAAAAATTTGTCAATGAATACTTTAGCAACACACTTTTAGTGACAACCTAGTGACAAAATTATTATCACTAAAGATCAACTTTTTTGTAGTGACATTACAAAAAATAGACTCGAGTAATTCATCTTAAAGCAAACATATGCAGCAAAAAACTATATTCATTACACGGCTTATTTGGGCTTTACAGAATTTTCTTTTTGACAATTATAAATGAGTTTTTCTTTATTTTTTACCACTTCCGTATTTAAACAAGTGAAGAAATTTTGTGCTCTTGGATATATATATAGACATGAACGGCTCCATCTTTTATGTTTTTTATTTATCTGGTTAGTTTCTCTTATGCTGCCACTTCCACTGCCTACCACCATTGTTCTTTCGTTTCTTAAAATTTACCTCAATTATCTCATTTAACTTAAACTCACTTTAAAATTCATAATATCCTTGACTAAAATGGACGGTAATGCATAATCCTAAAAAATTCAGTCCAAAAACTTTAAATTAATATTATAAATATATCTTCCAATAGCAGCACCTTGGAGAGTTTAACCCCTCAACTACGACCAACCTCTTTCTACTGGTACTCTTGGATTAAGTAAAAGGAGGTCGATATTATGAATAAAGACAGGCAACACCTATTGCTTAGTCCACATAAGAAATCCGACACGTCTTGTTAACTGCATTTGTATGTCAAAACATTTCAACACTATCAAATGGTTAACAAACATTCTTATGTATAATTGTGTCCTAAATTTCAAGAGATAAATTTAGTATTTGTACGTTGCTTTGAACATTCTTTGTACAAATAATATAGCAATACATAATTTGACCAAGTCTTAGTTACAAATACACTCGAACTGGACAAATATTGTTTATTGAATAACATGACCACTCCAGCATTTTGTCCTATAATGACCCAATAATATCATGTATTGGAGTTCGAATACGCATACAAACATAAAGATATGCCGCAAATATAGATCTTAAATGTTACTGTTTAGATTGAGTGATTTTTCTTTCTTTTTTTTCCCTTGCCAGATTACCGGCTCTGAGATCATTTCTTTTGGGGGCACCTTCTGTGATTTTGGGAGGAAAACAACTGGCAATAATTTTCTAGTATCTACTGTAAAAAAATGAATGACACGTGCAACAACAAATTGGAGTGTTGTCATAATGAGCAAAAACAAAGAACAAAATAAACAATATACTATCAAACATCTTTTGCTCCAATTTAGATGTCTCGTGTGTCTTCATTGCATCTCTTTCTCTTTACTTGCTCTCAATTTCAGTATCTTTAATTTGTATTGACAGGCAATTACATGATTGTTGCCTCTAGCCTCTAGGAAATAAACACAGCCGGTGTGAGAGAGTTGTTCCCTATAAAATCCATGAATCATTGATAAACTTAACAAATTTTTTAATTTGAATTTTATTGTTTGATTTGTAAGTTCATTCTAGTCTTCTAGATATGATTGGAGTGATTTTCGCATTTCCATCTAAATTAGGACAATTATACATGCACATAGGTGAGTTCTCCAGTAAATAAGGCAACCATCTTCATTTTATATGGAACTATTTATCAACGGGATTGAGCAAGATTTATCAATATTTCCTTTCAAAAATATCAATAAGATTATTAAAGTATGCACGGATAGGCAAATTTATCTTTTTATTTTATATTTCAAGCGAAGACAACAAAATATGAGAAACTAAAGTTACTGGTCATCAAATGATCAAAAGAGAAGTACTCCTGCTCCAATTTAAACTATTTTTTTTAGTTATAATAATTAAATTACGACAGATCTCATGGAAATGTACCTAATATCACAAATAATCAAATTAATCAAAAAAAAAAAAAAACTCCATTGATTTTGAGAAAAAAAATTCATTATTACTACGCAAAAATCATGTACTCCAATTACATTCTTGTTAGGCTAATAATCCTTAGATGGTAATGAGCCAACAACCAAGGACAAAGTACAAACTTTAAGATGGGAAGAATTTTAAATCTAACCTCTGTCTTTTCTCTTATATATATGCATCTATGCAGCTTTGGATGTATACGTAGGTAATAATTTAATTATTTTAGAGTTGAATATATGTCTTCGTATATGAAAAACCCATCCAATATAGGTGTGCACTTAAAGTCTTAAAGCACAGTATCGTGCACTTTCTTTTTCTTTTTCTTTTTATTATGTTTGGAAGGGCAAAAAGTATTGAACACAATTCCAATGCATGAGAGACTTTGGAGTAACCAATGGCCTACAATCTCACTTCATATACGTGCACAATAATAACACGAAAATTATAACTAATCGCACAAACAATTTTAACATACATGCGTGAGATTTTTTTACAATTGCAAATAATTTTAAGTAATAGATGGAAAAAAAAAACAGTTCAATGTAGAATCGGCCTTTCTTCCAATTCTTTTTCCTTTGTGGAAGGTCACATAGTACTCTTACTTTGATTCATGTCACGACAAAGAGTGGATATTAAGTAAACAAAAGATCTTCAGAAGAACTTCACAAATAATAATCGCAAGAACTCTTTCAAGCACTATGACAATATATTAAATATCAAATAGTGCCAACATATGTGCAGTTAAGAATCAAAACGATCACTAATGATATACTAAAATACAAATCAGAAGAGGGAAGAAACTAATTGTGACTTTTTAGCATCCATTGTTTTTCCTATATGTCAAATTTGATTTCTTAGAGAGAGAAAGAGAAGATAAATCAGAGCCATTTGAATTTGAAAATTATAGTAATTGCTATTTTAGAGTCGGGTAGAATTTTTATTGCATAATTGATGAAATCTATTATCCAATCATAGCATAAAAATCTTCTATTCAAATACGGCTATGAAGGGGGACAATTAAGGTAAATTTTAAATATCATGTAACGTATATATGGATAATATTTAAGAGTGGTAATAAGAGTAATGTTACATGTGCCAACTAAACACTCCAATGACAATCCAATTAAACTATGCCACTTGTCGCGCTCTGGGCTCTTCTCACGAAAAGTCATTCTGCAATACTATAATAGATATCATGTTTACATACAATTAAAGGGATCATTACTTTATTGAAAAAATCTAGACACCACTGACGTGGGGGAAAATATGAGGAATTAATGTCCCCTCACATTTATACATCATATTATTAGAACGCCTCTAAAAGTAGGCAAATAGTACAACCACACACGTTCACACAAATACTTGCACACAAGTGTTTGAGGAATATGAGCGCAATTCTCGCATATCTATTCAACATAAATTTAAATTTAACAAATGTGCAGTTCTTCTGTGTACAGATGTGAGGTTACTGAGATTTCATCTCTACCGGCCAAATGACTAAATCAACTCAGAAGGTTGGGTATCCTCTAGGCCTCGATTGAATGAGGGATTAATTTTGGGGGGCAATGATCTATTTGCAACCCTATTTACTTCATACAACCCACTAAAAACATCACACATAACATTATTGGCAAAAGAATGAAATGCCCCTAAAAAAATCAACACCCCAAGTACCCCCTTCTTCTTCCCTGTTCACCCATTCTTCTTCCCCTGTTCCCCTTTTCATAAAATTTCTAACTCAGTCAATTTTCTCAGACGCCACCCACACCTCTATCGCCACCCCTTTCCTCCTCTTTCCACCTCTGACTTCCTTGTTCATCTCACTCTCAATGGAGAGCGAATGAATAGACATCCAATCAATGCAGGGTTCTTCTTCTTCTATTCAAACGCCAAGACCTCGACTGGAAAAACTGCGTTTTAATTTTGACATTCATACCCCGAAATATGTGTATGTTTCGACATATAGATGTTGAAACTTTTCACTTAACCAAAAATTATACAACACAGTGTTCGGTAATCTAATGTCGACTTAAGTTAAGTTTTGCGGCATGCTAATGTCAAATGGCACACATTATATCAATAGTTGCATTACAAAAAGGATACTTCGGAAATTCCATATTTTCACAACATACGTTTCGACAATATAATGTTGAAATTGGTAGATTGTTTCGACATTTTGGATACCGAAATATGTACTTGTAAAATTTCATAAATTGACAGCATTCATTTCAACAAGATAATGTTGAAATGTTTACCTTTTTTTGACGTTAACAAGCTAAATAAAAGCATACGTTTTGACATGTTGAAAATAGACAGGCTTCATTTTTTTAAAATTACACGTTCAATATTAATCGACATATGGTTGTCGAAAATGGGTATGTAATTCAACATATTAAAGTATGGAGTGGTTTTTCAAAATTTCACATTCAATATACCTCGACATTTTACAGTCTGAATCAGCCAGATATTGATTCCAAAACCTAACAATTCCCAATAGATTCTAATGAAGAAATCAAGTTGTATGGAGAGAGAGAGAGAGAGGGTTGCCGGTGGTTTGGACAGCGCTAACGATGTCGGATGGCAGCGCTACTGATTTTGGTGGTGGCGATGGCGGAAGGAAGGGAGGGAGTAACTTAAGTACTATGAAATGGGAAGTTTAGGTGAGGAAAGGAGTAAATTTAGGATTTTTAAGGGTGAAGGAGTATTGTGGGAAGTTTAGGTATATTTAGTGGGTTGTATGGAGTAAATTTGTTTGGGAAATTTTGGTTGTGGGTTGCATGGAGAAATTGGGTTGTATGGAGTAAAGAAAGGGTTGCTAATAGAATTGGCCATTTTGGGTGGATAAAATTAGGAGGGGGATGAGATAATAGGGAGTATTATTTTTGAAGTGTTGGTCCACATTGATGTGGCTTTTATGGAGGGTGGATAAAAAAATAGTTGGTTTGGATAACGTATTAAAAAGAAGGAGATAAAATAGTATTTGGCGTGGATGAGGGATAAAATAGGGGAATAATGTTGTTTTGTACTTGAAATGGGGGAGGAGGGGGATAAAACAAGCCTTATCTTGCTAGATTATTTTTCGACACCTTGAAACCCATCCAAATTTTATCCTCCCGTGCCCCTCTTCGGCTAGATTAAATCGGAAGGGGGGAAAGCTTATCCGGATGTATTTTGTGCACCCAAACCAAGCCAAACCTTTCACATCAAGCCCTTATCCAGGCGGATAAGTTATTCGGCTATTAAACTTTCTTTAACTTCGTTAAAAGATTGAATCAATTCCTTCAACTCCTCTCTCTCACATAGGTTAGGGATGGTTCTATGGGGCACACTTTGAGAACTCACACAAATAATCCAAGCCGTTCAAAAATTTTAAAATAGTTATTCAAAAAGGCCTTATAAAAAATCAGGTTCATCGAATAAATATAACTAATTGATCAAATCTTTCAACTTTTCACTCAGAATTTAGGACCCTGGATAATAAATGAGTATTTAAGAAAAGTTAAATAATTGTGTGCCGATTTACGCGTTATCGAACCGCATATATTCTAGGGCTTGTTGAGAAGAGCATTCAGTATAAAAACTATCTTGATCGGACGTTAACGATAGGTATCAAAATGCAAGGATTAATGAAAAAAATATGATCTAAATCGATACCAATCAATGTTTGATCAAGGTAATTTTTTTTACTGAATTCTCTTCTTAACAAGTCCTAAAATATATGTAGTTTGAATTACGTGAATACCAGACACAATTATTTAACTTTTCTTAAAAATCCATTCAGTATCTAGGGTTCTGAATAAAAAATTTAAAGATTTGATCAATTACTTATATTTATTCAATTGAGCTTATTTTATACAAGGCCTTTCGAATAACCATTTTAAAATTATTGAATGGTTGGATTATTTGTGTGAGATCTTGAAATATGGCCTATACAACCATCCCTAGCCTACGTGAGAGATAGGAGTAGAAGGAATTGATCCAATTTTTTAACAGAATTAAAGAAAGTTTAATTGGTGGACACTTGCCAACACAAGAGGTATAGGATAGGGAAGTCGAATAGATAAATCTAAACAGAGGATCCCAGCCTTGAACTCAGAAGGGTTTGCAACCCAACCTTTCTAGAGAAAACATAGAGAAGTATTGGCTACTAGGGGGTGTAACCGATTCGGTTCGGTCCGGTTTGGAGTGGTTTTTGACTGAACCGAGCAAAACCGGTTCGGAGGAACCATAGAACCGAAACCAACTTCTTAGAGATCGGTTCAGTTCCGGTTCTGTTCATTCTAGTTCGTCCTGGTTCGGAAGTCGATTCGGTTCAGGAGGGAGAGGCATAGAAATCTAGAGACATGTAATCCAAAAATTCCCAGATATACAGATCAAAGAGAGGAGAACAATTATACAAACTCAGATTGGTTGTTTACATGAGTGGTCTTGGGTATATAACAAATCATGTGGGCTACTACTAATACCTTGAGCTTAAGCATTTTGGGCCATGTGGTGTGGCTAGTGGATCAAATCAGGGTACTGGGTCAGTGGTCTACATGGGACATTACAAATGGTATTAGAGCCCCACCCTGGTCCAAGTGGTGGGTAGGATGCGCTCTGCCACCACGGATACCAGGGGAGGTTGTTGGGACTATGGAACGAGGACGTTGCATCCCTAAGGGGGGAGATTGTAATACCCCAGGTTTGGGGGTAGATAGTGTTCAGTCCCACATTGGTTGTTTACATGAGTGATCTTGGGTATATAACAAATCATGTGGGCTACTACTAATACCTTGGGCTTAAGCATTTTGGGCCATGTGGTGTGGCTAGTGGATCAAATCAAGGTAATGGGCCAGTGGTCTACATGGGGCGTTACAGAGGCAAAACCAGAAGTATCGAGTATTTGTCGCATCGTCATCAGATTTGCCGTCTACGCCATCATCCATCATCGTCGTCGTCTGATTCCTCTTCGTCTGAGAGAGAGATGCTATCATCCATCATCATTATCATTGTCTGATTCCTCTTCGTCCGAGAGAGAGAGAGAGATACGCCGCAAGGGCTGGGAAGTGGGAAGGAAAGAGTTTTTAGGCTTAAGGAAATAAGGAGAGCTGTCTGTTTTAGTGTATATATGTAGGATTGAATCTCAAATACGTAATAAATATACCTTCTTCCCATTATAAACACAATGGGATCTGTAGCCAAGTGGTTAAAAACTTGGCACTCTATGCATCAGGATGGGAATTCGATCCTCATCCCCTACCTTTTTAAGGGATATCACATATACAGGTTCAGTTCACGTTAAAAAAACCCCGAATCGGGAACTGAACCAGTTTTCAAAATTTTAAAATACCATAAACCGAACCGAACCGGCCAAAGAAAAAACCGGAAAAAAAAAAAAAAAAAAAAACCTTAGTTCGGTCTAGTTCTTCGGTTTGGTTTTATTCTCCGATTTTTATGTTCACCCCTATTGGCCACTCATCTTGTCGCTCCCCTATTGTATTCCATCTAGATGTATTGAGGCTAAGTCTTCCAAAAGAATTCATATCTTAAAAACTCCTAAAACTTCTGAACACGAATTTCTAGAGAGGTCGTTATCTTCACATATATTAATCAACTATTTACAGGAGTTTTAGCACTTTTAGGAGTATCAGAAATTTTGGCTAAAATGGGAAACTTACCATCAGTGTAAGGACAAGCAATCAGTGTAAGGACAAGCAATTAGTGAAATTTTTGTGTGTAAAAGTTTCACTAAAAGACAAAAAAGAGGATTTGTTTATTAAAAAAAGAGTGTGAAAATCATTTCCCTATCATCATCATCATCACCATCATCACATATCCTATAGCAATGTATCTAAGCTCCAAAAGCCTCCAAACCCCAAATCCAAATTTCCTAGAATTTTGATTTTTTTTTAAAAAGTCTCAAATTCTCTTTCCCGTCTCTTCCACATGTCCCATAAATACCACCCCATCTCTAACTTCCCTACTTTCTCTCCTCACTCTCTTCTATATTTCTATTTTGAAAAGTAATGCTTTTTTTCGACTTTTAACAATTGATTGGAACTCTAACAAGTTCGTTACGAGATTTTATTCTTTTTAATTTTTTCCTTACTAACATTGTGCCCGTTAATGCATGGAACAACATGAAAAAAAAAATTCACATTAATGTATTTTTCATTTCCCGTGCATCAAACAAGTAGAATGCTTGTTTTAATTAAGTCCGTGCTTTGACTATCCTCAGCACACTCATTACACACCTTCTAATTTTCTTGCTCAAAGGAAGGAAATCAAGAGCATTCACTTTTGTTTCTTTCTTTATGTGAAAATCATTTCCCTAATATTATTCCATATACTAGAACAGTTTATATTACATGAGGGCCTTCTTTTGGTTTTTATCCCCTAAATTATGAACATTTTTTTTAGTTCGTCTCTAAATTATAAATTATTGAAATTATCAATTTAGTCCATCAACAATATGATTGCAACCAATTTAGTCTAATTGTTGATTTCATGTTTTGGACAGGAAACCGTCTACGCGTACAAATCTATATGCACATATAGCCCATATTCAATAATGATAAGTTTGTCTAATTCATTTATACACATTTTGTTTATTATATCTGTAATATTATTTAGGGTGGCAATTTTGGCACGTATCTTTTATTTATCGTCTAGCGTCCATATTAAGTGATGCTGTGTAAAAGCCCTTGATCGAGTGGTCGACAAATTAAAGGGGGATATATATATTCAATGAAAAAGAAGGATTTCAGACAAATATTTAACTTTAAGAAAGATAAGGATATATATTTGTACGCGTTCGAAACCATTCCAGAAAGTAACCACCCATTTTCTTAGAAAATACGTCCCCCACTCACCTGATCTTCTACAAACTTATCATTTACAGAGTAAGTGAAATCACCCATTTTTTCCATTTAGCCCAGAAAGGTCGTACTCTGAATTTAATCAAAATCCATCACACTATGAAACTACTGCAATTTGGAACAATTCCTTTTTCTTTTTTTCTGAAAACACGTAAGAAGTGTTAATCCCTCCGTCCCTTTTTTTTTTTTGTAGTCGACTATTTCATTTTAGATTGTCCTTTAATAAGTGTGTGTTTGAAAAATTAATGGATAAAAGTTTGTACAATTATTAATTTGCCCTTTTGAAAAGTGAGTGGGTAAAGAGTTGATGGGTAATAGCGGCCAATAATTTTTGAAATGGGAGGTAAAAGCTGATGCGAAATGTGCAAGGTAGAGGTAAAAGTTAATGTGGAATGTATGATAATGATGTCTCTTCAATAAATTTGATTTACGAAACAACACACTTAAAAAGGGACTGAGGGAGTATTTGTTAATAGTTGTAGGTGAGATTTGGCCATTTATTTTGTGCACAAAAATATGTGTGCATCTCCAAGAGGTTTGCTACTTGCACCTTGCTGGCTATTATGCCTAGCCAAACCAAAAAAATCATGTTCCAATAGACTTGCTACTTGGCTATCTACTCTAGTTTTGTGCCTTTTGGCTTGCTACTAGTAGCAAGGCATATGCCTCTCTACTCTACCTTTATCCCTTTTGGCTTGATACTAGTAGAAAGACATTTGCCTCTTTACCCTACTTTTCCCTCCTTTTTCTCCTTTGCCTTCCTTCGTTTCCCTCCATTTTTGCCATAAAAGTAGAGAGTGAAGAACAAAAGTAGAGTAGTGTTAGAATACATAGGTGAAAAAGTGCTTAAGCAAAATAAAAGTGTATCTTATTAAAGTGCCTAGTAGTGTTGGAGATGCTCTTATTGGAACAATTCTTTGAAACAAGGCTTTATTCCTTTAAGTCCACAAACACAGCAAACGGCATACAATCCAAGATAATGTTTTTCTCCCTTTTAGCCTTTCCCCTTAATTTCCACTAATCAATTACTGATCCCATCCTTTGAGGAACGACCCACTGAATTCCCCACCACTACTTTCTGCATCAATCACTATGTTCTCCTCGCGAAATTAAACAAAATTACTAGCGTTGTGCCCCTTTAATGCACGGGACCAAAATAGTCACATTGACATTTTTGCTACCCCCATGTATCGAACGAGCGCAACGCTATTTGATAAAAAAGATAGTTGATAAGTATTCACGGTTGTGTTTTTTTCTGCCTAGTATTTTTAATGGGCACAACTCTAATTGATAAAAAAATAAATTAGTGTGTTTTTTTCCTGCCCATGTATGAAACGGGCATGAATTAATGGGTATTCAGAGACGTGGTGTGTGGGTAGATTCAGAGACGGGAGCGTGTGGGCAGTTGGGTTGAGTGTGGTCACATCAATAATGCTATAGACCCGGAAAAGCAACCCCCAATTGATCCCGAAAGTGTAAATCAACGGCCCAGATTCACTCCAAGTGAATCTGGACCATTGATTTTCAAATTCTAAGTAAATTATGGGTGTGTTTTCTATGTGTATAGCAGTGCTGGTGGTCACATGTTTATAATTTCACCCAGGCACTCTCTCCTCTCGTACTCTTTTATCTCTCTTTTACTGGAAAAAATTGCCACAAGGGCATCCCACGTACTCTCCCTCTCACTCCTCCCCACTTTCTCCCCTACTCTCTCTCTCCCAATTTTAGAAAAATTGAAAGAAAAAAAAAATCTAAAAAATTAGGATTGGGCTTTTGGAGTGTTTTGTGTAAGCAAAACACATTGCTGATAGATAGATTGATATGCATTATGCACTCTCATTTCTATCCCACATAAGGCAGCACCTTCCGGCTAGAGGATCATTTAAAATTTCCCCCCCTTTTTTTTTCTTTATTATAAACAGTAGAAGGATAATGAATTACATCAAACTCATTTTAAATTTCCTCCTTTTTTCTTTATTACAAGGAGTAGAAAATACAAAATTTCTCAATTACATCAGATGGGAAATAAGCCCATAAATGTCATATTAAGCCCAAATGTTATTCTCAATTAAAGGAACAAACAACCCCACATTAAGAAGAAGTGAATTGAAATACAATATCATTTACAAAGTGGTAGCCCGTTCATCTACAACTCCTTTAGAATATGTCGCCCACTCACCTGATCTTCCAGATAGGTTACCACCCATTTTCAGAGAAAATTGAAATACAAGTTGACCTAATAATCTGTGTGAACTTTTTTTTTTTAATGGCAAAAGAGAAATTTATTAATCTTTAAAAACAAATTACAGAGATTAAAAGAACCCTAAACACGAAGCATTAAATCAAAGCGAGAGCATACTAAAAAACAAGGCACCTCCACACTTCGACAATCATATGCCGCCAAGACCTAAAGGGAGAGAGAACAACCCGAGGTTGACAAGAAACCAACCAAAACAAACCCAAGTAGAAACATCCAAAGAGCCACTCCCAAAACCGCACCAAGGCAAAATAAACACCCAAAGAGACACCTAAAAATCAAATATGATTCTTTGCCCTTTCATCATCTTCGACTTCCATAATCATGATTCCTCTAATAACTTCCACTTGATCACCCGCATAGTCTTGGCCCATGATCTTGTTCAGAGACCCAACAGTCTGAGCCTCATTTAGGTAAATCTTGTTGAGGCCTTCAGAAAAAATGGTTAGAGCAGCAGCTCCAACAACAAATCTAAGCATAAAACAATTTTTCTTCCTTCCCCCTCTCTTCTTCGATTTTGGAATGCCCCAAATTTCTTCAATCGACTTTTGCTTCCATTTTCTTTGTGTAAACAAATATACAAAATAACACACAAAGGAATAGGAACGATCAGCCTTAGCAACGGATTTGTGGGTCCTCCACATGCAGCGTTGGTTGCGCCAGGCAGCAACGACTGCGGTGGGATGAAGAGACGGTGAAATCCAACTTATGATGTGATTCTTCCAACTTCCTTCAGCCGCATCCACTGCTGATCAATGGTTTCCAACATCACAGCAGTTAAAATTTGCGATTTTTATTTTGTTGTTTTTGTTTGGACCTTTTGGGTTTGTTGTATCGGTTGTTTTAAGGCCTACAGACCGCGCAAATTTTTATCTAATTTTTATCAATGTAAGTTGGGTTTCCTCAAAAAACATACAAAGAAACAATAGTGGAGATTCATGATCACAACGCCAAAGTAACTCAAAGCCATCAGCTTTCATATATGGTGCTGCTGCTCCATCAAGCCTTACAACACCAGGTGATATACAATAGAGTGGCATTACGGTCACGTTTTATGGCAGACACATTGTGACAACTCAGAATTTCCATCGCCTTAATTCAACTCTAATATGACCGAACAAATTTAAGCGTATTTGTTTATCGATAGCTAGGTATGATCCTTTTTTAAGCATGTCTGTGTTTTCTAAAACCTCAAAGCTTCTGGTTTTGATCTTCCTTGAAACATTCTAAACTTCATAAACTCATTTATTCCCATCGAAATTCACTAGAGAACGCAAATATAAATCAAATTCACCGAAAACAATCTAGTAGGGAAGAGTAACAAGCTTTACAAATTCCAAAATGATGACACTTGACGATGAAATCATTTCCACTTCATCCATAATCATAAAAGAATGAAAATGCTATTCCGAAGCACCTAAAAAATAGAAGAATGAAAATAATCAGTCTTATACACTTCCTTCCACCAGTCATGATTTGAATTGATGAATAACCAGTCTATTCCCAAACAATTTCGATGTATTTAGGCCTCGTTTGATTCG